>JAJIBD010036322.1:0-18135 GCA_021461705.1 Cryptotis parvus
CATTACATGTCAGCCCATCTGATTGCACGATGCCTTGGCAGCCGAGACCACCAAAATCTGATTCTGGAACCAGCGACGGAGGTCTGAGGCTTTCAGTTTACTTCTCTCACTTGGTAGGTGATGATCATTCCGAAACATGGCTCTTTCAATTCCTCTGGGGACTACCTGAATAGCATTTCACATTACCATACATTGGCCAGCAGATGGGTCTCAAAGAAATATATTGTGAGAGCCGGTGATCAAGAAAGTTGCCTGGAGCCAAGGTTCTTTGTCATTTTGGCAGCTCTTATTTGATACTACTTTAGAAGGCATTCAAATTTCCGCTCTATTCTACTGTGCCGCTCAGGTTTAAGATTATTCATGTGTTGTTTTCTCCACCAGGCTAATTTTACATAACTGCACAGGCATTTCAGAATCAGACACCACACATTGAAGTGAATGGGCCTCTGGAACTAGTTCATTTTTCATAAACCTCAGTTTTCTTTAGATTCAGAAACTGGAGACTATCCTTTCCATTCTGAATTAAGTCAATAGCATTGTAAAAAACTTGGCTCAATATTTGGTATTATTAAAAATGATCTATAGCATCATTCTGGCTCAGAGGAGGTGGTATATTTTGTAGAATATCATCTTTCACTCTCATTCCTTCCATTCTAATTGTTGCATAATGTTCCTCGAGGTGGTGCTGAAGAGTTTTGTTGAAATGGTATCACCACTGTTGAAGACCCAGCTTTTACATTAATGATCCCTTCTTTTTAGAACAATTGTGAGATCCTGAGTACATTTGAATTTAAAAAGTAATACCTTTCAAGGATCTTGATCATCTATTGGTTTGTTTTCTCATTTGGCTAGGGCTTAACCCCGATGGCTTCACTTCCAGTCTCCACAGAATCAAAGGCTTTCTGTAAATCAATGAACACTTATGAGATAGAAGCGGCATCTTGTACTCCCCTACAGGCGCTCGTGAGCGGATTGTATGTGGATATGGTCGTTGACCGCTGAATCCTTTCAGGGCTTTCTCTTTTCCCGCGCACGTTTGTTTCTTTATACAGTAATTTGCTGCTAATCCTGTTCACGGATGCTGACTTGTACCAATAGCTTGCCAGTGATGGACAAAAACCATTGAATCAGGAAGCCGAGCTCCGGTTGTAGATCATCTTGAATATCTCTCACTGCCATGAACAGTGCGGGAACTGTCTGCTGGTTTTCCACTGGGAGGCACCTTGCATTGCGTAGCTGTACTTGTGAAAGCAGGTAGTGATGATGAGTACCGGGACAGATTCTTTACGGTGTTTGAGGTACCGACTTTTGTTCAAGCCTGGTGCTGTTTCCACTACTACCGATGAGATAGCACCTGTCGGAAAATACAGAATCTTGTATTTTCCTGTCAAAATCAAGATCGACCATGAGACAATTTTTTTTACGCAGAAGTGGCCTGTCTCTTGATCTGGTTTTCCCAACAAATTCTCGCCAACAATATCAAAAAATCTGAGAGACACACTCATAGAATACACGCTTAGGATTTATATCAGCTTTCAAAAGGTACTTCCCCGGTAAAATATATAATAGTGGGGCTTGGGAGCAAGTGGGCCCAGCAGGTAGTGTTTGCCTTACACGTGGGCTGACCCTGGTTTGATCCCCAATGTATCATGATTCCGAGCACCGCCAGGAGTAATTCTGGAGTGCAGAGCCAGGAGTAGAACCCCTGAGCATTGCCGGGTGTGACCCAAAAAGCAAAAAAAAAAAAAGACCAGTAGGTTGAATCCTGTTTGGTGGGAAACATTTAATTGCCAGAAATATTAGTACAATGAAATATGAATTTTGCAATTCAGAACATTATATGCCTTCAACTAACCAGTTCATAATATTTTTAATTATTATTATTGCCAGTCCAGAAAACTCAAATGAGAAAAGTAGCACTGGCAGCTCCAGTTAAAAACAAAGGCCGGTATCAACTTTTCTGAGAAGTCCCTCTGGAGGGATTCCCCCAGACAGGAGTAAGAACCCTAGTGGACAAGGTAATTTGTTACTCTGGTTTCCCAAGGGACCAAGACAACCATTTTCAGTCAAAACCTTGATAATGAAAGCATTCATAAATTATCTGTTCACTATCACTATCTTCCCATTAATCATTAATCCCATCTGCTAGAGGCACCAGTAATATCTCCATATGTCCTATCTCATGCTAGTAGAACCAAAAAGCATCCGCTTGCTCCAGGAACATAGAGAGCCTCAAACCATTATATTAGGTCACGGGAATGACCTAATATAAATGTTACTGGTATTTGGTATATCAAAAACTTTACACAGAGCAGCTTGCTAGGCTTGTTGTAGTTACCTCTAAATAAAACATTTATAGATGAACGCCGCCGCAGGCTGTGATAGTCTGGTCTGCTGGGTGGAGTTGTGGAAGAGGAAGTCCGGATGTGGCAAATGGCGGGCCGTGAGTAATGGTGAGTGGTCTGGCTTGTTGTGGGAGGCTCTGCTGAGGTGGCAGGCCAGGGGCTAGAACCAGCGCATGCCTCCCGGCGCCTCACGAGCAACCGCTGGGCACAGGGAGAGTAAGGAGCAGCTCTACCCCATACCTGTTACACAAAGAAAATGTTTCTTCCCGGATTTATACAGCAAACACATTGCCACAAAGTATGAACATACTCAAAGTTCCAGAGAGAGAAAAAACAACCATTTCTGTCCTGGTCACATTTGATGCAGTCTTCTACAATGTTAGAAGAACATAACTCAAAGGACAAGTTCTCAATCTGAAAAAATATGTGCCAGAGAGATGCTCCTGTGGGTAAAGGCTTGCTTGTACTCAGCCAGCCCAGGTCCCACTCAGCACCACATGTGGTCCCCAAGCACTGCCTCGAAATAAGCCCTGAGCGCAACTATGTATGGCCCAATAACTAAAAGCAAAATTTTCAATGGGTCCTTGTTTATTTCTTGTCAGACTGAGTCGGTAGAGGGGAGAGTGATATTGCTCCCCCTAATTTGGAGGATCTGACAGCAAGTAGAGCCTCTAGTCCCACTTCTCATCATTCCTGGGAGATGGTAACATCTCAAATTCTCCTGGAATCCAGAAGACAATGTAACAGAGAAGTTGTTATAATTGTTTGGGACATACAGATTTAGAGTTGAACTCAGACGTATGTAATATCCACAGTCAGTGGCCAGAAAGTGTTTACAAGAAACACCTTAAGGTTGTCAACCAGAGACCTTGTTGTCTAGAGATGAAAAGGTCACATATGAATTCAAAGAACTAGACCAGATAAGAGTCTGGCTATCCAGCAGATGTTAGCATGAATAGCATATCGCGGTAACCACTGCCATTCTGCCCCACTCTTAACCTTTCTCACTTCTACAATGATGCTATATAAACCTCCACCCCGGGGTTGGAGCGATAGCACAGCAGGTAGGGCTTTTGCCTTGCTGTGCTAATAATCCCTTGAATCCCATATGGTTTCTGAAGCACCTCCAGGAGGAATTCCTGAGTGCAAAGCCAGGAGTAACCCCTAAAGCATTTCTGGGTAGACACTCCAAGTACACTCCCAAAGGCACCCCTCCCCACTGAGGATTGAACCCAATCAGGGAGCTAAACTGAATAAGGAGAAATATCTGAACTAATATCAAATTTCTCTGTCAAGATTGAACTTGGGTTTAAGTTTATGGGAAACATTCTCCCCCACCCCCACCCCACCCCCACACTTGACCTTGTAGCTTGGGAAATTTTATCAACTGTTCAACACCACTGCTTTGTCTGTTCCTAGTTTGCATAGTTCCAATTTATGTCAAGACTAGGGGATACTCATCAAATATGAATTTCACCATGCTGATCCTCATGAGAAGTCAGGTTTCAGACAGATCTCCATTCAAGGCTTGGTTCATACTATATCCTTATAGGATATGCTATATCCTTATAGGCTATGCTATATCCTTAGTCAAGCCAAACTGTTCACCCTTTGTGAGTTTCATTTTCTATTTTATGAAGTGCAATAATCTCAGGGTCTCTACACTGAAGTCATCAGAATTTCATGAGATGGTGCATGTGCTAGCTCAGATTAGGTGTTCAATTAATACTGCCAGCCCCTAGCAATGGTTTCTATCATCTGCTTTTTGTTTCTCTTTTATATCTTCTCTCCTATCTCCCAAAGAAAAGCAACAATTTCTCCTGTTGTCACTTAAATCTGGAGACATCAGATGGTCTATTATTTTCTGGCCCCTCAGAGTACATTGAGAGGTTTCTTGGCAGTATATTTTCTGGTCCCTACAGTGCTTGGCCTAACTCATCAGGTTATTTGTCCATCATTTTCCAAGGCCAGAAGCACTCCTCAGTTTCTACAATAATAATCCTGGACTTCTTTACAGCTTTGAGTTCTCCTGACCAAAGAGTGGATCCAAAGAGCAGGAGGAAGTGGTTCTCAAAGACAGATGCGGGTGTGGGGAGGGTCAGAGACAAGTTGAGTAGGAGTAGATTTGCCAGAGTCCTCCTCTGTGACCCAGGGGCTCAGGCAGCCTGGTATCACAGGGACTGGGATCTGGGTTTCCAGGTCAACTTTCATCTTTGCACATGGTGTTTGTCCCTTTGATCCTTAAGCAGATCAAACAAAGCTCACTAATCAATGACTTCCCGCCTTGCCTTTAAAAGCAGATTATCAAAAACAGCCTGCCCCTCTCCCTGCTTCCCTCCTCACCTCCCTGTTTTCCAGTCAAAGACCTTTTGGTCTACAAGGCCTGACCTTCCTGTTTTCTGGTGAAAGACATTAGATACTCAAGGTGGCCCACCTGTCACCTCTCACCCCATGCCAAATGGTGCAGGTGTATTTGCAGTTAAGCTACTTTAATCTAATTCATTGCAGATATATTTAAGTACTCTCTGATATATCCTGTTTATGTTCTGACCTGTGGGCACAGGGCACAACTGAGGGGTGAGGAGCTGGGTGTAATAAAGAATATGTCACAAATGACTGCGCTTTGGGTTTTGGAAGCATCTAGTAATGAGAGAACCAGGAGAAAAACATATCCAGGGGAAATATGAAGCTTTCTTAGTTTTCTCCTTTTAATAATTATCTTATTTACTCTCCTGCCTTTCGCACAAGGTAGATGGGAGGATGGAGCAAGGTCATGGATGTCCAAGTTCCTTAGGAAGTCAGGTGTTGTGTATTCATGTTGGTTTTGTCTAAAATTTCTAGTCCTTAAAAATTGTTAATAATCAAATTAGGGCTTGGGTCCCCAAAATTACCAAGGTCAAAAGAAATGAGGAATTTCTTGAGATGTGGACATTTTGTTGCTAAAACCAGGAAAATCTCGCCAAAAGTGAGTGAGTTTGTTACTCTGAAAATAAGTAGTATTTTAAAATTTCTCATGTAGTATGAAATTTTTTCATTAATTTTTATTAAACACACTGTGATGTACAAAGTTGTTTATTATACAATTATTTCAAACATTTAGTGTTCCAACAACACCAGAATGACCTTCCCTCCACCAATATCCCCAGTTTCCTCTCTCAATCCCAACTTGCCTCCTTAGACACATAACAAATTTACTTTATAGTGCTTATTCAACAAAACTTCAAAACCTGGCAAATAGAATAATCAGAAAATAAATCAGTAAGTCAATTAGTGATTTCTATGATTTTCACCTATGTAAATAAGAAAATTTAAACCATTTAAGATAAACAAATGGGATTATATAAAATTGAAAAGCTTCTGCACCTCAAAAGAAATGGTGACCAAGATACAAAGACAATCCACAGAGTGGGGAAAGGATATTCAACCAATACCCATCTGACAAGGGGTTAATATCCAGGATATATCAGGCACTGGTAGCCCTTCACAGAAAAAAACAGCCAACCCCATCAAAAATGGGGAGAAGAAATGAACAGAAGCTTCCAAAAAGAAGAAATTCGAATGGCCAACAGGCATATGAGAAAGTGCTCTTCATCTTTAATCATCAGGGAGATGCAAATCAAAACAACAGTGAGGTACCATCTCACACCACAGAGACTGGCACACATCCAAAACAGCAAGAACAACCGGTTGGCATGCATGTAGGGAAAAAGGGACTCTCATCCACTATTGGTGGGAGTGCTGACTGGTCCAGCCCTTTTGGAAAACAATATGGGCATGCCTCCGAAAACTAGATATTGAGCTCCCATTTGATCCAGCAATAGCACTCCTGGGAATACACCGAGAGACCGAAAAACACATAGCAGAAACACTATCTGTACTGCTTTATTCATCTCTGAGCTATTCACAATAGCTAGAATCTGGAAACCTAAATGCCCGGGCACAGAGGACTGGCTAAAGAAACTATGGTACATCTACACTATGGAATACTATGCAGCTGTCAGAAAAGACGAAATTATGAAATTTACCTGCAAATGGATGGACATGGAGTCTATCATGCTGAGCGAAATTAGTCAGAAGGTAAAGGACAGATATAGAATGACTACATTCATTAATAGGATATAAATAGATACCAGAGTTTTACTAAGTGTGGGAAAAGACTCACCATTGAATATACACAAAGAGACTTAAGTGATAAACTCTAAATATCTGCAGGGCTAGCCACAATGTATAAAAGAAGAGGGAGAGAGAAGCAGAGACAGAGAGAGAGATAGAGAGAGAAAGAGAGGAAACGGGGCTACCTGCTGTTGAGGCAGCCTGGGGGTGGAGTGGGAGGGGGTGGGGGTACATTGGTGGTGGAAATGGGGCACTGGTGGAGTGTTGGGTGGGGGAATACTGTATTACCAAGAACCAATTCTGAACACCTTTGTAATTGTATGTCTCACGGTGGTATAATAAAAAATTAAAAAATAAGTAAATAAAATAAATAAATAAAATTCTATTCTCATCTACATCCATACATTTCAGCTCTAGAATTCAAAGTGAATTACTTTAAATTGTATTTTATACTTGGATCTCGTTATGGTAATAATCATATCTCACTTGTCATTAATTGGACTTTTAAAGCAATTCTGTGTTAATATATTTTGAAATTTTTATGGACTAGGTAAGGCCTATTTTCCCCCCTTACACTTTATATAAATACTGTGGTTTCTGAAGTGGTTCATAATGATTTGTTACAGGCATTCAATATTGCAAAACCAATTCCACCACCGTTTTACCCTGCCTTCACCATTGTCTCCAGTTTTCCCAACCACTGTTAAACCTGTCTCTTGGGGTAAAAATAAAATAAAATAAGCTAAAATTAAATTAAAATAAAATTATTGAACAGGTCCTCAATAATGTATTTTATATTGCTTATTATCAATAATTTGCTAACAGGATGATAAAAACATGTTTCCTTAAAGAAGAAAGTTAGTGAAAATTGTAATATCTCACCATGGAGCTATTAAATCCTTGTGTAAGTGATTACTAAGATATTATTACAGGTTAAACCTTCTGTATTTGCATTTTGTTCTTCCAGATTTGTTGCGCTCTACATTACATCCCATCCAATCTGGTGTGCTACTACTGATTTATCAGTATTGGAGAGTTTTAGATGTCTCTCTAGGAAGTCTCAAAAAATATTTTTTAAGGAACAAAATTATTTTTATTTTTCTGAAAATAGCAGGGACTTTGAAAATCAAACTAAGTGTTGGCAGTACCAAAAAGCAAATACAAATAACATCTAGGAATCATAGAAGTCCAAACATACATAGTTTAGCAATCCTTCACAGAGGAAAGTAAGTTTCCTCAAACAAAACAGTAAAGGAAAGTGATTTTCATTGGCCCAGTTTTTTTAAACATAAAAATAAGCTTTTTTAAAAAGCCCTCAAATTTCACACTGGAATTTTTCATTTATAAAACATGTTTTAATGTCAGTGAATATGGGTGATAACCTAAATACAAGTATTTTAATGAATCAACTTGGATTTTAACAGACAGTTTCTACAGATGGAGAATAAGTTTTGTCAAACTCAAGACTTACCAAATACAAATACAAAACAGGATTAGGAACAAACACAAAGTCTAACTATCTCTGTAGGGTTGTAGCTTTCACAAAGTAAAGGAAAACAGTTCTGTGGGGCTATGAGTTTTATAGTATAGACGTACAGTCAGCTTCATTCTCAAAAGTCTCATAGACTTGGTTTTATAAGAGGATGATACAGCTGGTGTTAAACTTTGGATTGGGTGGTGGCTTTGGGGTGAATGGAGCATGTGGAACTAGTTCGTTTTTCATGAACATTGTTTTGTTGAGATTCAGCTGTAGAACTATGCAGGGAAATGCTGAGGCACATCCCCCAAAAAAAATCTGGGAGCAGGGTCAGGGATCCCCTTCTGTCCCAGGGATTGGTGGCTGGAGGACAGAGAAAGACGCAAGAATCTGGTGAAGTTTCAAAATGCTTTACGTAACACAGGCTCAGGCATACAAATCAGCAATAGGAAAAACTCCGAACTTAGGGTTCCCGGCTGATCACCCGCCACATGTAGGCCAAGATGGCTGCCACCATGTGTTAAGGCCCTGCCAAGAGGAGATGGTGAAGCAGTGCCAGCAGGAAAGGGGGGAAAAGAGAGGGCACGAGAGGAGGCAGCCTAGTTTTATATCCCTGCAACCCAGACCTCCCACTTCTATGGAAAGCCCATCAGGGTCAAATGCCTTCAAATCTCTTTGACTTCACCGTTCTCCCTGCATTAACATATACCTCAGAGACCTGGGCCCTACTAAAGCAGGATAAGAACGCTATTCAGGTCTCCCTTGAAAGAGCTATGCTTGGAATAGCACATCTCACTCAAGTGAGAGAAGGAATCTGGAGTTCTGACATCCATCGATGATCGAGAGTCAGGGGCGCTGTCTCGTTTGCCAAGGAGTCGAACGTCAGATGGGCTGGACATGTAATGCAATTGGAGATGACCACTGGACAAGAGCCATTACTGACTGGATCCCACAGGATGTCAAAAGATCACTTGGCCGCCCACCTATAAGATGGTCAGACTTCTATTTTTTTTTCTTTTTTGGGTCACACCCAGCGATGCTCAGGGGTTACTCCTGGCTCTTTGCTCAGGAATTTCTCCCGGCAGTGCTTGGGGAACCATATGGGATGCCGGGGATCAAACCCGGGCCGGCACAGGCCGGCCATGCAAGGCAACCGCCCTACCTGCTGGGCTATCGCTCCGCCCGATGGTCAGACTTCTTTGTCAAGATCCTGAATGAACAGTTTGTGGCTCTCATATTCCTGGAGCAAGCAGATACCATTGGGCTACACAGGCATGTGATAGGGTCAAATGGAAATGTTACTGGTGCCTGCTGGAGCAAATTGTTAAATAACAGGATTCAAGTGATCAAGTGATCAAGTGGTGGCTTTGATGTGTGAGTGACTGTCAGGGCTTCCGGAAGCACAGGGGAGATAAGGGAAGGCAGCTCATCTGTACTCTGGGAAAGCCTGAAGGTTTCAGCCACAAAACCCACATACCTGAATTTTTCAGCAGATTAATTTCTGGGTGGGTCTCAGTTCCTAAAGCTGTGTAATCCAGAGAGGGTGGGAGGGGAGGGGGGAGGGTCTCCCTGCGGGTGGGGAGGAGACATGGTGTTGATTTTGAAGTGCAGGAGCAATTGGTTACTGAGGCTCTGGGTGGGCCGACACAGCTCTTTTCCTCCTCTGGAGTGTCCCAGATGACTCAGCCATAGGCAGGTGTCTGGAAAGCGATCATCTGCTTATAGTATGAATTCTATCCCTCCAAATATGGTGAGATAAAATTGTGGCATCCCAAATTCCAGCATCTCAGAATGTGACTTTGAAGATGAGGCCTTTATAAAGAGATGATTTCATTAACATGAGGTTGTTCGGGATTGGCCTGAGCAAGTCTGACTGGCATTCTTATGAAAAGAAATGTGGACACCAAAAAAACACACCAGAAGCATGCACACATACACACACACACACACACACACATACAGACATACACCCAACATCCATGTGAAGATGAATTGAAAAGCCAAAGAGGCAGTTCTGCAAGCTAAGGAGAAAGATTACTTTTAGAAAACACAAATAAACCAACCTTCTAATATCTTAATCTTGGACTTCAGTGTCCTTATCTGTGAAAAAACAAATGTCTGTTGCTTAAGTCTTCCAGAAGTACATTTTGTTATGGCAGCCAAAGCAAACTAATAGTGTCCTTGAAGGAAGAACAATAAGACTTGGCAGTTACAAGGCAGTTCAGTGACATTTATTAACTCATCTAGTCTTGTCTTTACAAGAACTCACTGTGGGAGCGACTATTATTTATGGCCAGTTTATGCTGAGAATTTATCCAGTTCATGCCAAGGAAAAACGTGGCACAGAGAGGTTAGGTAATCCACTTCAAAGTTACAGCTAGAAAATGGCAGAGATAGTTCCTACTCTCTGAGTCCTCTAGAAAGCAAAGCCCAAGGCAATAGTTTAAGTGTTGACATTGAAAAGGAACAAGCCAAGGCCTGCAGCATGCTCAGAGGTAACTTCACTGCTTGGAATTGTTCTGGGTCATTTCAGAGAAACTACTTTGAGGAGCAGAGGAGTCTTTTGAGAAGAGGAGGGATGAAGGTGTTTAGTTTCCTCTCATTCATTTTTTATCACTGTCTGTATCACTGTCTTCCCGTTGTTCATCGATTTGCTCAAGCGGGCCGCAGTAACATCTTCATATGTCCTGTCTCATGCTAGTAGAGCCCAAGGGCATCTGCTTGCTCCAGGAACATAAAGAGCCTCAATCCATTCCAGAATGAGGTCTATAATTGTTACTGGTATTTGGCATATCAAATACAACACGGGGTAGCTTGCCAGGCTCTGCCATGCAGGTAGCATACTCTTGCAGTCATCTCTAAGTCCAGCATTTAATAATGAACCACGTGGCTGCTTCGGCCCTGAGCCGGACTGTGATAGGCTGGTCTGCTGGGTGGAGTTCATTTTTATACTTGTCCCAAATTAACCCCCGGGAACAAATTCCCTGAACTTTTCCTCTCCCCCAAATATGGGGAAGCTAGGGCAGGAGTGCCAAGAAAGTTTGCTTTGGACTCAAATGTGTTCTCCTCTGATTCACATGTTGAAGACCTAATGCCCAGGGGATGAGAGGAATGTGGGACCTCCATTAGGGTGGGTGGCTCATGATGGGATTAACCTCTTTATTAGAGATAGGACAGTGATCTCCATCTTTTCACCCTGGAAGAACACTTTACATTCAAATGAATGAGTACAAACCTAAGGAGAGACTCTTTACATTCAAATGAATGAGCAGACACCTAAGTCTCAGATTTCCCTGCCCAGTTATCTTACATCTGAAAATGTCTAATTTATGTTCTTTTAAACCTATCCATGTATGGAGTTTTGTTATGGTAGTCCAAGCTGCCGGATACAGAGACCCACATGCCATATTTTGTTTTGTTTTAGAGGGGTCATACCTTGCCATGCACAGGGGTTTTTCCTGACACTGAACTCAGTAATTATTTCTGGAGGTGTTAAAGGGTACCATAGGGGATGGCAGGGTTTCAACCCAGGTTGACCAACTGCAAGGCAAACATTCTTACCCTTGTAGTATTGACCTGATCCCCCACATGCCATAATTTAAATAGGTGAAAATTATACAGTAAAGAGACAAATTAATGCATAAAATGTTTTCACTTTGTCACCTACACCTTTGTGAAGACTTAAAAGAGCCACAATAGAATTTTTGGGTTAAGATTATGCAAAGGCTGCTTGGTGGAGAGAGATTGTCTCAGACACATGTACTCTGCCATGTATACTTCTCCCCACCACTAATTTATACACATGAGAAGCCACATATGGGAACCTAATTCTGCTTATAGCCCCCACAAATAAACATGTGAGAACCCTGCTCTGCTCCACAACCCCACCAACAGTTACCCCTTGACCATCCTTCAGTAGGGTGGAGCACCTCTTGGGAGTATAAACCATTTTAAGTCTGGAAGCAGACTCGTGACCTTTTTAGACTGGCAGCATCAGAGTCCAAGACACTCAGTGCTTCTCTGCAGGTAAACAATAAGACTCTAGGTTGACACATTCCCTTTTCTATCAAATTCTTTTGAAGGGGAGTAACTTGGTGAACCAGGGTAAAACTCTGTAAAAGTATGGGCCTTAGGACAGAGTTCCCTGTGCCCTGGTCTGAGGGTAGTGGTTTCAGAAAAACAGAACATCATATAGAATGCCATGCCTATAGTGTGGCTTTCTACCCAAGCCCAGAAACTGTGGAGTGTTTTTCAGGAGAGAGAGAAGGAACAAACCAAGGAGAAGTAGGACTCATTACATACACTATCTGCTTCTGGACTCCAACTCTTTACTACTCTGAACTCTTGCTTATCAGGAGCAGAGATCACAGGACATGCAGTAAGCAAGCAGTGAGATGCTGAGATTGTCAGACCACTGGGAATGCCTGACAGCACTGTCTTCCTGGAGAGAAGAATGGAGGATACTTATCAAGAATTTGGACTAAGTTTCTCCTGCCCACAAGATTTATGTTCTCACTAGAGCCTTATCTTCTTTAGATATAAACAGAAGTTAAAAAAGTCTCCATGTGCATTAAAGAATGGCAAACATACACAAAAGAAAGCCCTTGCATATAAGCCATCCTCATATATTAGAGTCATCTTCAGTTTGGAAAGAAGCAACAGGGGGCAAAGAGATAATACAGGTGGTTGGGCACTTGCCTTGCACACAACTGATCGTTGTCCAAGCCTTGGCACTGCAGGGATGCCCAAGCACAGGGGTGAAGGAAACTGGGATAGTTATTTAAACCTACCCAGGTATGGTGAAGAAAACTGCTGGGATAGTCCCATAATTTCCAGCATCCCCAAAGTCCCCAACCCCCCAAAAGAACCGTAAACAAACTGAGACTTGGGGGGTAAGTATTAAGTATCTAGTGACAGAGCTGGGGTGTGACTGTGGAATCCAAGAGCATTTTCCTCACAGCACACGGGACGATCCACAGTGACACTAAATTATGTCCATTCATTTGGACAGACGTTTATTAAGAATATTTCTGTGCCAGGCATCGATTAACTGCCAGGATAGAGATGTGGACAAGCTTTTGTCTCTGCTTGAGTGGCTCCGCAGGTCACAGGGAAATGGGCAGGTGAACTGTGAAAGTGACAGTTGAGAAATGGCAGCAAAAAGAGGGGCAGTGAGAAGTCTGAAGAAGGTCTGTGCGGGTGACACCAGTGGATGATTCAACTGGGACCTCAAGGACAAGTAGGAGGTGGCAGAGAAGAGGAAGACCCGGCACAAGAAGGGAGCATGCAGGAGACTGGAGGCCAGACACCCAGAGTGCCGTCCTGGGGCTGCTCTGAGCTTGGAACATGGGAAAAAGGGCCTCTGGGAGGGAATTTAAGGTCTCTGGACCTGATTAGTCATAAGGAAAGCTTTGTGCAGATTTTAAGCCATGAAATGATCACATGAGAGCTGTGCTGTGAACTGCATCAGACACCTTTCACTTTGTACTGAAATATCCCTTTCCCTTATCTCTGGCCCCTATCCAGTTTCGGGTTTGCAGGAGAACCATGTTTCATTCCCGCCGTAGTGTCAGTTCGCAGTGTTGAATATTTATTTGCCTGCTGAATGAATGCATGCATGATGCAAACATGAATGAATGAACTCTGCTACCTGACTGCGTTCTTTCCATTTGGCTTCCTTTGTATTTCCCCCCACTGCTCTGTTTCTGATTTTACTGAAGGATTGAAGGCAAGCTCTGCACACACAGACCCTGAGGCTGTGAGTCTGTGTGTGTATGTTTTACATCAGCCAAACCAAATAAACAAACACATGGCAGAACCCCAGGCGTGCTGCTCCTACACTTGGCACAGCCAGCTGGCACGTGGCTGCCCCCTCCCTGCACCTCCGGCCCCTCCTCCAGAGTCACGCTGCCTCCTTGAGGCTTGGCTGTGGAACTGGGAAGCCCCCTCTCCTCTCCAGCAGGACTCCAGGCACACACTGACACTCCTTTTAATTAGAAAGAATTGGAAATGATTTGTCTTGAGATTCTGCAGAGCTGGTTGGCAGCCCCTAAGACAATGCGGCCCTGCTGACAGGGATGTGTGGTGACGACAGCTCAGTGACCACAGTACCAGGGTGAGGACAGGAATCGCTGACCCCTCTCCCAACTCCAGCTGTGCCTTCTGCTCCATGGTGCTCATTCCAAGTGGACTCACTTGCTCTTACCGCCTGCTGAATGATCTGGGAAAGCTGGAGTCAGCTTCCAGGGGATAGGGCCCAGCTTCCTTCATGAAGCAAAATGCAAAAGTTAGTGCTCTCAGTACAGTGCTCAACTCGATCACACACCCCTGGGGTTTTCCTGTATTTTCCACAAATCAGTAAGTGACAGCCTCAGAATAAGAGCCATGAGACAGAAATGGCGATAATTCTGGACTTCTTTCCCTCATCCCACTGACATGCAGTACACATTTCTTCACCATCCCTCTTGACTATTCCCTATCCACTGGTCCTAGTGCATGTTGCCTATATCTGTTTGGATTTGCACAACTTCCTTTGTGTGCCCCTTGTCTCCAGCCTCTATCTCTTTAATCTTCATTGCTCCAGAATCATATTAATCTTCCTAAATTACTGATTAGATTAAGTTAAGACTTTACCAAAGGATGGAGAGTAAATTAGAAAGCCCCAGTGATCCCTTTAGCAGAAATTGCCTATGGTTCTTCAATTTTCCCTAGTAATACAGTCTCTAATATTGTAGGTGGCTACTCAGAGAAAGGGTCATATTGTTTCCAACCTATTCTGCAGTCAGGTATGCCCGTGTAACTCAGGGCATAAATACATTGTCCTAGAAATAGAACATATAAATGCTATCAGTACCCTGCAGGAAAGGAACTTGTTCTTCAGCATCCTTTCTTCCCTCCTATAGGATAGAATATAGGTGTGATGGCTGGAGTCAGAGTAATCATGTATGGACATAAAGTGACCTTGGCAATGAAGGACATACACAATAATATGGACACATGTGAAATGATGTCAGAAGGTTTTCTCTCAAACTTCAAATTTCTTTCACATAAGGAACAAACTTCTGTCTCAGTTAAGCCACTGCTATCTAAAGGAATTCTGGCACTCCACTTGATCCCAATTCTTATGAATTATCCCCCCCCACCTCAGGAGTCTGGAACACAAATGAACCAGGAGTCAGGTAGCACAGTAACTTAGTGTTATTTTCAAGGAGTAGGGAGTAAAAATGGATTTTCTAAATGTATTCATTTTTAAACTTTTTTAGTCATTCCATTTTTCATTTAACACTTGCTTAGAAAGTTTCATTACATGATGGGCACTTGGACCCTCAGTAGGTAAAGGCAAATCAGATTTGGTTCTTCCTTAGAGTAAACCTGGTCTGATTGGGGGAGATACAAAAATGTTTAAATAGGAAATACTCACAGAGACCTTAATAAGTGATTTGGGGATAGCTACACAGTTGCAATAGTGAACAATCAAATGTAAACTTATGAAAACAAAATCTGAAATATAACTCCCTTCCCAAATAAAAATAACAAAAGCAAATTTGGGATAAATATTGGGGAGGGGCTTAATTTCTTGCTGCTGCAATTCCTTGAAAGGGAAGAAAATTTCATACTTGGTAGAACCCAGGTAAGTTCTGCCCATATGGTATGGGAAAGAGGCATTAATACAGCATTAGATATTGATCAGGGTTAGTTTATCTTGCTCCACCTTTTGCAGGATCTTCTAATATGGGAAAGACAAGTTTTTCTGAAGGTCTTCGCCATTCTGCTACTATCCTGTTCCCATACCACAAATAGAGACCTAGACATTTAGTTGATAGTAAGTTTGTGACAATCCAGTATTGTGCAGTACCAACTAATCAGATCAGAAACCAGGTACAAAGAACTTCTATCTGTGTGAACCCAGGATATACCAGGCTGGCTGGAGCAGATCTCTTCAAACAATAGTATAAAAGCTACTCACCTGCATTTTTAAAAAATGTGCATCAAAAATAATGTTCAAAGCTAAGATATATGAAAGCACGCACTGGTGAATTTCACTCATTTTCACTTTGTGTCCATTTCTATGTATCTGTGGGATAATGCAACCTACATTGAACTTCACCATATTCTAGCAGAGCCAGTTAACAAGGACTGGAAGCTGGGAAAGCGGGGGTTTAAGTCGGTCAAGTCGTTGGTTGGCCACCATTGTTCACCAAGTTGCTCAGAGACCAGCTTCCTGCAACATTGGAGCTTCTCAGTCTGCTAACCGAGCACATTTCGAGCCTACACTTACCATGACTCTCCCTGCTACCTTTTTACAATGTCTGACTCCCAAACTGCCCTAAAGATGACTACAAGGGAAAACACACACCTCACTTATTTTCCCTCCGAAGCACTTCCTGTAAGAAAAGTCTCTATAAAAGAATGCCTTAAAAGAACAGAAAAGAATAAGGCTGAGCTGCATTCGTCAGCCCTAAGGACCTTGGAAATAACTGCACCAGCTGCTCGTTTCTAAAAGTGGAAAGCTGAGACCCAGAAAACTGAAGTGGCTTGCCTGCAAACACACAGAACACTTTAACAAAATTCTTCAGCAGTTTGAAGTGTGTGTACTTTCCAATCTTTTTCTCTGCCTACACCTTGTAAACATTTTTTTTGCAGATGGAAGTTATTCACACACAGTTAACCCTAGGTGCATGAGCGTGCGCGCACAAGCACCTGCACACACACACACAGCACACACACACACACACACACACACAGTCCCAGCAGTCAGGGAAGGGCTTGACCGACAGGACTGTCTCTTTGGTCCAAGTGTGGGGGACCTGGTGACTGGAATGTTAAATGGATATGGGGGCAGGGATGGTGCTGGTCCCCTGGTCCCAGAAGCTGCAGCAGCCGGCCCAGGAGCAGGAAAGGGGGCTGGGTTTCTCCTTCCAGGTCTAGATGCTTTGAACCTCTTGGGCCCAGCAGGTGGGCTTCAGGGTTAGGGGCATTAGCATTTGTGTTTTCACTTTGATCTTTTGTCTTTTTTAAGTGATGTGGAGATCTTGTGGGCTGGAACCTAAGCAAAGAGCATCAGAATATGATTTCAATTCTAGAAATCCTTTTCTTCTCAAAGCCACTGTTCATTTTTCTTTGGCTGTCCACAAGTGATTTCCTTGAACTCCCCACCTCTCAAGTTTTCTTTATCTAAGGAGTGCAAGAGTCCTAGACCACTCATTTGCCTACCTCAGCTTTCAGCATCAGAGTCTCACCCACTTTTCTCCTCAATTCCTACCCAGAAACTGAACACTCAAAGCAAAACTTAGCCGCTCAAATGGAAGCTGGGAGAGTCAATTTCGCCCAACTTCAGGCCTTCTTCCTGTCGGTAGGCGACCCCAGGTCCCCTAGGAAGCTTTGGGAGCATAGTTTGAAAACATCTCCACTAGATACTGTTGCCCTTTGTAATTCCTAAAACAAAGCCTATAAATTAGGGAAAACAGGGCCTTTAATTAATAAACAAATTTTAAAAAGTGCCATGATCTGCCCAAGCTATAAGTGACTCTGTATCTTCCCTTCTTGTTGCCTTTTATACCTCCAGGAAAGAGGCCGTGCTCTCCAGTCACAGAGACATTTAGAATTCCCCAAATATAGGCGCTTTGATCATCCCTACCCCCCCATAAATGCTCTTCTAGCTACCTGAAAGCAATTCAAACCTCGTGGACTTTTAAACTGGGCTCAAGGGCATATCCTCTGAAATCTGTCCCCAAACCTGCACCTTTTCCCGTGCACATAATGTTCAGAAACTGCCTCTGTCATAATACATCCACAGATATTGTTGATTTATTGCTTTGACTCTTCCACTAGAGGGCCATACATTTTATTTATATGTTCTGGTCTGTTCAGAGAATCTCACGCATAGTATAGATTAAGTCATACCTACTGAGCAAAGAGATAAAAGGCATCAGATGGGCTACTGGAGCTGAGGTGCTCACCTTTCTCACCCATGTCTCTACACTGTAGTCGTGGAAGCACTATTTCTTTCCAGTTATTTCTTGCTTTCCTCCTCTGAACTGCTCTCTTAGCATTCAATTCTAAGGAGAGAAGTGACTTACATTTTAAATGTAAGGCTCTCCTTAGCTAACTTACTATAAAGCCAATCTCAAGTGCCAAGGACAGCAGTGTAATCAATACTCAAACCTAGGGGCAGTTTCCTCCCAAGGGTGCCATTGCTGG
>JAJIBD010036323.1:0-2500 GCA_021461705.1 Cryptotis parvus
CCATCCTCCTCCTTTACCAAAATGTAATCACATATCAGTCCCCTCGCTGAAAACTCTCTGTGGTCCTCTCACTGCTTTTGATTTTCTCTCTGCTCAAACCTAAGATTTTCCTCACTGTCTTTTATTTACTTGTTTATTTCTTTTTGGCCTCCCAAGAGGTCCTAGGGCCAACAGTGCCATTGGCTGGCTCAGTGCAAGGAGGGCCCAGGCACACTATGCTGCTGAGGCCCTGCAGTGCTGGGGATATCTGGGCCAATCTGTGGTGCTGGGTGTCAGATTACACCCATTCCAGTGCTCCAGGGGGATACCCTCTCCCATGGGGCACAGCCATCCTTTCACTAACTTTATTTATTTATTTATCTATTTGTTTATTTATTTATTTTGCTTTTTTGGGTCACACCTGGCGACGATCTGCATCAGGAGTTACTCCTGGCAGTGCTCGGGGGACCACATGGGATGCCAGGGATCGAACCCGGGTTGGCTGCATGCAAGGCAAATGCCCTACCCATCCTTTCACTAACTTTAATCTCTCCTTTTTGTCTTTCTCTTTCCCTATCTCTTTTGTTTGTTTGCTTTCTGGGTCACACCCACCAATGCTCAAGGGTTACTCCTGGCTCTGCTCTGAAGAATTACTCCTGGCAGTTCTCAGGGGACCATATGGGATGCTGGGATTGAACTGGGTTGGCCACATGCAAGGCAAACACTCTCCCCGCTGTATTATTACTCTAGCTTTCCTATCAGTTAGTCACCAATATCCCTATCAGATACAATAATTTATAAAGTTAAACCTTCTGATGGCTTTGAATTTTGTATATATAGGTGAAATATTGCTCTTCTCTTTCCTTTATGTCCTGCTGCAGGACTTGGATGAACCCAGGACAAGCTGAGAGTAAGCTACCCTGGCCTCGACATGTGACAGACTACGTGAGCACTGTAAGGAGTTTGTAATAAGAGCATGGTCACAGAAAAAACTGATATGACCCATAAAAAGTAACTGAGTAAGGACCCTGTTACTCAGCAGAAGAGCTGATCACAGCACCTGCTCATCAGAGTCCCACACTACAGCAGTTTATTTCAAGCCCAGGTATCCCTGACCCAGAGACTCAGATCCACGGGGGCAGAGCTGCTACTGGCTCTCCCTGTGCCCAGCTTATCATGAGGCGCCCAGGAGGGAAGGCGGATTCTAGTCCTGGCCCACCATCTCAGCAGAGCCTCACAAGAAGCCACCCCTGCCCATCTCCCGTCACCAATGTCCCACTTCCCTCCCCCTTCCTCCAGCCTGCCTCCATTGCAAGTTCTTTATCTCCTTCCTCTTTCTCTCTCTCTCCTTCTTGCTTCCCTTTCTTTCACATTGTAGATTGTAGTATATTCTAGAACATGATTGGTTCCACTAGTTTGATGTACCGGGTCAGGATCATGAAAATGGCAGCTATTATGGTGGGCGATTCTCATCCAGCTGCTTCCAAGCCTCTACAGAGGTGATGGGCCCACTCCCAAAACCCATCTTGCCTCCTGAGAGCCTCATGGTCAACTGAGCTAGGGGAGAGCCTGATGGCAGCTCTCCCCCGTGCGCACATGAGTCTCTGCATCATGGCCAAGAGCCCTGAGGCAGTTTGTGGGCGGGGCCACCAGGCCTCCGGAATGGGTCAGAGAGGGGGAAGGGGTACCCCCAGCTCCATCTCCAGGAATGCCCGGTGACTTCTACCCCCGAGAGCTGCCTACCTGGGCTTGAACTTGGCCACTCTGAGCTGGTCTTGAGATCAGCGTCTTTCTTGTGTGGGTTCTGATGAGCTGTGGGATCCGGACTGTGATAATGGGGGGCTATTATGGTGAGGAGAGTCTCATCCGACTGCTTCCAAGGCCCTACAGAGGTGATGGGCCCCACTCCCAAAACCCATCTTGCCTCCTGGGAGCCTCATGGTCAGCTGAGCTAGGGGAGAGCCGAATGGCAGTTCTCCCCCCCATGCATTTGAGTCTCTCATCTTTCTCTCTATCTCTATTTCTGTCTCTGTATTTCTCTCTCTTCTCCTACACCTTGTGACTTGCCTTATGGTTTATGATGCAAGTATCTATGTGTATATTCAGTAGTGAGGTCTAGTGTGACATTATAGTTCCTCATTCCCCATCAGCCTCCCCCAGTTTGTTACAACTACAATGATCATTATGTTGTATGGATGTGAAAGATCCTGGGAAGGACCTGGTCCTAGCCTCTTTGTTATCTAAGCCTCTTGCACTGCTGTGCACTGTTCCTCCTATATCAGACCATCCACCATCCAGGGCCCACAGGGCAGAGCCCTGGAGGGTATAGACAAGCCTATCTCCTGTCTGCCACCTGCCAATGCAGCTGGGCACCACAGCCACACCTGCAACACCTCGAGGGGCAGGTGGCCCTCCTTCCTTCTGTTTTTATAGTTGTCTGACTCCCCTAGATATTGGCTAAGTCCTGTATGATGGACATTGAGCTGACTTAAAGCTGGGGTCCAAAACCTGTGAAGGCTGG
>JAJIBD010036323.1:7500-19733 GCA_021461705.1 Cryptotis parvus
AGGGGCTGCCAGCACCCCAATCCCCACCTGCCAACCCTTTCCAGGACCTTCATCCCAACCTTTAATGCTCACAGACACCCAATTCTGCTCAGAGCCCTCACTCATCCTGTTCCTTCCATCAACACTGTTCCCTGCTGCTCTCTGCCTGCTTTCTCCTCCAGGCTCAATGCTCGTGTCCTGCTCCCGGGGTGCTGGCTCCTGCCTCCGTCCTTTCTCCATCTCTGCCCCTTCATCCACATCATAGCCCTGCTCACTCCCTTCCCATCTGGTTCCCACCTCCGCAGCCCTGGTCTAGGACCCAGAGAAGAGAGAGCAACTCAGCCAATATTGGTCATGGGGTTGGAGGCATTTAACAAGACAGACTTGGAGGTGAGGCCTACTGGGGGTGACTGTATGTGGTCAGTTCTGGCCGGCAGAGCCCCAGGCCTAGCTGGGGCAGGGTGGACATGCCTCCACTCATCTGCAGTGGAAGTGGACACTCAAACTCTATCTTCCTCCTTCTCTCTGCAGGTCCCTTTGGGCAGTGACGGGCCGGCCAGGCTGTATTCTTGGGGCTCACTGCTACCTGAGCCCCATGTGTGTGCAAGGCGCATGTCCCTGGGACCAGCGTGGCCTGTTACAGCCTGAGAGGACCTTTGCTTCATCCTCTGCTCAGAGCCCTCTGCTGACTTTATCTCGGGGTCCCCACTGGCCTCCCCACACAACTACTCTGTCCTCTGTGATGCTGTCTGGTCCTTCTGAGCACACCCAGTCAGGGGCTCCCGACCCAGGGCTCCCAGCCCTCCTCAGCACCTTTCCCCTAAGGGTTTCCTCTTCCAGGAATGTTATTTGCCCAGATATGGTGGCCCCTATGCCTCCTGCAGATCTTGGCTCAAACCTGTCAGTAAAGGAAAGTCCTGAGCTATCTCAGAAGTGGGTTTGGCACATACACGCTCTATACTAAGGGAAGCAGAAGAAACACAATCTTCTGCAGGGTGACACCTGGTGGTGTGCAGGGATTACTCTCAGTAGCATTGGCGAGGGTCATTTCGGTGGGGAGGCCAGGGGACCATGTTGTGCTGGGGATGGAAGCCTGGGCTCCCTCGTGAGATGCTGACCTCAGCCCTGAGAGTGCTCCCCAGCCCCCACACAGTCATTTTTATCCCAGTGCAATCAGGCTACAAGAGAGAGCAGAGAGCGCCCCAGATGGTGCTGACAGATGACAGAAGGCCCAGCACTGAGGTTTGGAGACCCTGGACATGAATAGGAGACTCTTCCTCCCGGCTGCCCCTCAGTGGGCCCCATCCCTGGGATCTTCAGACTGATGATCAACGGCCCTTAGACCTCATTTATGTTCCAAACGGGAAGCCCAAGGGAGGGTTCAGAGCCCAGGTCCTTGCCTAAGCACTTCAGACAAGGGTGTACAACCCTGAGCTACAGTCACCCCTCAGCCAACGGGAGACAATGGACGCCACCATCAGTCTGACCTTCCAGGCACTGGCTCTGAGGCCACAGCCGCAGGCCAAGGGCAAGGTGACCGGCACCCATCCCCCATCTCTTTCTCTCAGGAAGAGCTGGGGTTTCACACACAGCAGCCTAGCCCCAGAAATAGCAGCCGGCCACTCACAGGCCCACCCTCCCTGGCCCCTAAAAAGGAAGTGAGAGAAAGGCGGGCACTTTTGTTCTCTCTGTGGAAAAGAACTGTTTCTGAAGGGAGCCTGCAGGCCTCCCCCAGAGCTGGGCATGGAACCAGACCCAGCGCCCACCCACAGCCCCTGCAAGGCCCACCAGGTGGTGGCTGGGACAAAGACACACAAGGGATCCTCAAATCTCGTCTTGCGAGGAATGGGTGAGGCCTCGACCCACCAACCTTTGTCTTACCTAGCTCTGGAACTCATAGCTTTGAGGCTTGAGAACTAAGTTCAGGAGTAGGGCACTTGCCTTCATAGAGGCTGACCCGGGTTCAAGCCCCAGTATTCCCTATGTCCCCTCAATAACCCTAGGAGTGATTTCCTAAGTGCGTAGCCAGGGAAGTAACCTCTGAACACCACAGGGCACGGCTGAAAAATGAACAAATTAACAAAAAGTAGAACTCACAGCTTGTCTGATGGGGACCGTGCCGTAGGAAATGAGACTGTGTGGAGACAGTCCCACAGAGACTGAGATGTCAGGCTGGAAATATGGTACAGCAAGAAAGGCATGCGACTGACGTGTGTTCAACCCTCAGTACCGCATAGGGTCTCCCCAAGCACTGCCAGAGTGACTCCTCAGTACAGAGCTAGGAGTAAGCCTGAGCACTTCTGGGCTTTCCCCAAACTCCCCCCAACCAAAAAACAAATAAATATATAGATAAATAAATAGCATCCTCTCTCTCTCTCACACACATGCACACAGTCAGATATTGGAGGCTGGGAAGATAGGACAGTAGGTAAGGAGCTCGCCTTAGCGTGCAGCTGACCCAGGTTAGACCCCCTAGCACCATATCCAGTCCTTTGAGCACTGGCAGGAGCAATCCCTTGTGTGCAGAATCAGGAAAGAAAGCCCTGAGCACTGCCAGTGTGGACCACAACGCGAACAAAAAAATGTATGTGTACACACACACACACACACACACACACTGAAAATGTATAATGTTTTTCTATGACTTATGGAGTATTTTTCTATCTTAGGGATTTGCCCCCATCTGCGATGTGTACCCTTGGCTTTTTCTCCCCTGAAGAAATCCATGTTATATCTTGAATATCCCTCCTTTCTCTCTCTGCTCTCTCTCTCTCTCTCTCTCTCTCTCTCTATCTTTCTCTGTGTGTTTCTGTGTCTCTCTGTCTCTCTCTGTCTCTCGCTATTTCTCTCTCTGTTTCTCTCTCTCTCACACACACACACATATACACACACAGATCCCCTCCCTCTGTCCTCTCTCCCACATATTTCTCTAAGAAAATGTATGTCTCATTTTTTGTTTTGGTTTTTGTTTTGGGGCCACCCCCAGCAGCGTCCTAGGATTCCTATTGGTGTTTAGGGGGACTGAACACGCCCAGTTGCGTGGAAGGCATGCATCTTACCCAGCCTGTCTCTAACTAAATTTCTCTAACTAAAACTTAAGTTAGGGATTCTGGAAAAAAGAATTATGTATCTGGATAAATGATTTCAACAAAAGACAATTTAATAAACAAAGATAGTCTTTCGACAAATGGCAGAAGAGAATTTGAAAAACATGTGAAAAAGAACTTGGATCCACATTAAAAAACACTAAACATTGTTTATATATAATACTTAAAAGCTATCTCCCAAATGCAAGACCTATAAGTATAAAACTTCTAGAGAAAATATATGAAACAGTCCTGGTTAGGCAAAGATTTCTTAGATGGGACACCAAAAAGCACAGTCCGTTAATAGCAAAAAAAAAAAAAAAAAAATTGACTTCATTCAAAACAAACACTCTGCTTTTCAACAGATGTTGTCAGGGAATGAAAATACAAGCAGCAGATTGGGAAAATATTTGCAAATCAGATATCCGTCAAAGGACTTATATTCAGAGTACTTGAAGAGTTCTGAAAACCCTAAAATAAGGGAAGCAACGCAATTTTTTAAAAAAATGGGGAAAGTTATTTGAATAGCCCCTCATCAAAGGACATTATGTATTCAAATAAGCAGCGGGAGATATCAGCAGTAGTCAGGGGAAATCAAAAATCAAATCTGTAAACGAGGGCCACTGAAGATCTCCTGAAATGGCTAGAATGAAAAGGACTGACCACTCCAGATGAGGAAGACATGGCTAACTCAAATGCTTATTTCCTGCTGACCTTTAAGGAATGTAATTTGGGGCCAGTGAGATGGTGCATGTGTAGGGCATTTGCCTTGAACACAGCTTACCCAGAGTCTATCCCCGGCAACCCGTATGGTTCCCTGAGCCCACCGGGAGTGTTCCCTGAGGCCAGAGCCAGGAGTAACTCCTGAACATCATCAGCAGGCATGGCACCCAAAAACAAAAAAATAAATATTATAATTCAGCTGATCTTGATATTTTAACCCCTAGACCTACACTATGATTCAGCAACACTGCCTCTGAACTAATAATTAAAGAGGAGAAGCACAGCCTTTGTTTTGGATGAATTAAAGGCAACTGAACAAAAAAGTGTATGTGGACTTTGAAATCAGGCGGGAAGCAGAGAGATGAGGAACTATCTATCACTATCACTATCTTCCCATTGATCATCTATTTGCTAGAGCGGGCACCAGTAATATCTCCATATGTCCTGTCTCATGCTAGTAGAACCCAAAGGCATCCGCTTGCTCCAGGAGCATAAAGAGCCTCAAACCATTATATTAGGTCATGGGAATGACCTAGTATAAACGTTTACTGGTATTTGGCATATCAAATACGCCCACGAGCAGCTTGCCAGGCTTGCCGTGCAGGTGGCATACTCTTGTAGTCACCTCTAAATAAAGCAATTATTGATGAATTAGAGATGAGGAAACGCAAACCAAAATGATGGTGCATCATTCAGAGATGCTGCAGGCTGGCCGCCCCGCCCGTCTGTAGCTACTGGGGTCTGCCTACTACTAAAAAGCGACCGCTGCAAGGGGCTGGGATATAGGTGGGGTGTTGGGGTTGGTGTGTGGTGGGAGGGGTGGGTTGGGGGTTGATATGGGGGGTGGGTTTTTTTTGGGGTGGTTTGTTGTGGGGGTACATTGGGGGTAGCTATATGAGGGGTGTGAGTTGAGGTTAGTGTGTGAGGGTGTGTGTTGGGGTGGTGTGTGGGGGGTGGATTGGGAGTAGTGTGGGACTGGGTTGTGGGTTTTGGTGCGGGTTGGGTGGGGTTGGTTCAGGGCCTTCACATCACAAAGAATTGTTTTTCTTCTTTGCCTACAGTTGCCAAAAATTCCTGTCAAAATTTGTTTGACCCCACTCTTACCAAGAGTTCCCAAGCAGGCCAAGGGAGATGGATACACAGGGATTAAGCTGCTCCCTTGCATGTGGCAAACCCTCTCAGTCCCTGGTGTCTCCCTTTGGTTCTGGAGCCCTCCCAGGAATGATTCCTGAGCTCAGAGGCTAGGAAGGGAAGGCCTGAGCATGGCGGGTGCGTCCTAACACCCCTCCCCCATAAAAATGAGGAATTTTCTGGAGCCGAAAGCCCCCAGGCTGCTGTTGAGAAGGCTGCTCTCCTGCCTGAGCCAGCCCGGTGGCCACAGCCAGTCTTCTTCAGGACAGCTGTGTGCACCACATTTCGAGAGCTGCTCAGCGTGGACACCGGGCCGTTATAAAAACTTGAAAAATTGGGGGCGAGATAGCCCGTGGGTAGGGCTTTTTGCCTTGCAGCTGGTCGACCCAGGCCAGCCCAGGTTCGATCCCCGGCACCCCATATGGTCCCGAGTACCGCCAGGAGTGATTTCTGAGTGCAGAACCAGGGAGAAACCCCCTGAGCATTGCCGAGTGTGACCCAAAAAGCAAAAAAAAAAAAAAAAAAAAACCTTGAAAAATTGTAAACAGAATGTGTGTTTGTACAGGGAACTTGCCCATCCTGACCATGACCTCCGTGAGAACTTTGCATGCAAAGAGTTTTTGTGTTTGAAAACCGAAATTACAGAAAAACTGCCCCAAGTACCAGAAAGAGTTTTCTATTTGGGCCAGATTAGCCATGTGGGCCCAGGTAGAAGGGGCGGGTGCTGTCCTCGAGCTGTGGCTGCGGGTTTCATCCCTCACTGGCCCCTTCCGCCCTGGCACCGTAGCGGCAGCTGTCCTGAGACACCAGATGCCTGAGACAGCAGCTGAGAATAGCACCGTGAGCAAAACAGAAGAGTGGGTTCTGAGTCGAATGAAGCATCTGCGGACTCTAACCTGATGCAGACTGATCTGGAGGTGATGCTGAGATCCAGACCCAAACCGCAGTCGAGGCTCGGGGTGGGGCCAGACCATGCGTCCGAGCACCATACGGTGAGGTGCCCTGGAACCAGGCCATGTATGCCGCTGTGAGGGCTGGCTTCACCTGTGATTGCTAGTCTCCCAGAGTGAGTTAAATGAATAAAGCACTTTAAATTGTTTTCTTTCATTTTAGGTTAGGTTGTAGAGCATGGGCCTTGTCTGTGTGAGGTCCCCTAAATTCAATCTCATTACCCCCTAGAAAAAAAATTTCTGATTTTTTTTTTTTTTTTGGTGCATCCAACTACATTTCTGGTGTCCTGTGGAATGGAAGGGGTTAGAAGCCTACTGGGCCAGGCGGCGAATATCCAGGTTTATCTCCACGCGTCAGGGCAAGTGCCAGAAGAGGAGCTCTGAGCCTCATCTTGGGTCTCTAAAGTGAAGCTGAGGTCAGGGGGCAAAGACTAGGGCTGCTGCCCAGCGAGAGCACAGGGCTTCTCAGGACCATCCGGACTTAGCACCTGCCGCAGGGGCAGAGAAGGCTGGGTCTGGCCCTGGGCTGCCTTCTCCCCCCGGCTCGCCAAGGCTCCCCCACTCACCCATCTCCTCTCAGCCCTCCCCCAAGTCGTCTTTTTCTTCTACCCTTTCCATAACATCTTTCCTCCTTCACCTATATCTTGTGTGTTTGTTTTCCTCCCTACAAGAAGCAACCCCAGGTTTGCTCCTGGCTCACTCGGGAAGCCCCTAAAGCAGTGTTTGGGGGACCACATGGAATGTCAGGGATTGAACCCGGGTTGGCTTCCACTATTGCTTCAGCCCCAATTTACACATACTTAAGACTCTGTAACTCTGCCTACTTGTGTACTGCTCCTAATAAAGTCGATGTAACTATGTACGACCTCATACCTGTCATCCTAGCTGCTTCCCCTGAGCACGGCTCCTCCCTGTGCCCCTGACCGTCCCCTCCCCAGCCACACTCCAGCTCCTTGCAGTCCCTACGAGCACTAGACGTGGAATCTTACTCTAGAGGCCTCTGCAGGTAGCCATTCCCTCCGCTCTAGCCCTTCCTGCAGGCTCACACGCTGCCCCTCCCCCTGCCCAGCTCAGTCACCTGTTCTACTAAGACCCACCCCTCTCTCCTCTCTCTCTCCCTCTCTCCTCTCTCCCTCTCTCCTCTCCACCTGTTCTGCTTAAGTCTCTCCCCCTCTCTCCCTCTCTCTCTCCTCTCTACTCTCCCTCTCTCCTCTCTCTCTCACCTCTCTCCTCTCTCTCTCTCCCTCTCTCCTCTCTCTCTCTCTCTCCTCTCTTCTTTCTCTCTCCCTCTCTCTTTCTCCTCTCTCTCTCTCTCTTCCCTCTCTCCTCTCTCTCCTCCCTCTCTTCCTCTCTTTTCTCTCTCTCTCCTCTATCTCTCTCTCTCTCTCCCTCTCTCTCCTCTATCTCTCCCTCCTTCTCTCCCCATAACTCCCTCACTCTGTGCTCAGGAGTGACCCCTGGTGCCACTGTTGGGGGAACCGTATGAGGGGAGCGAGGACCAAGCAGCACAGACCAAGCAAGACAAACGCCTAACTCCACATCCCCCCAATCTCCTCTGTCCTAGGTTCTGTGAAAATGAAAAAGACCAAGCTTTTCTCTGGCAATACAATTAGTAAAAAGGTGGGAGCCAGAGCAATAGGACAGCAGGTAGGAGCTATGCGCCCAGTCAACCAGGTTTGATCCCAGCATCCCATATGTGCCACGCTGAGCCTGCCAGGGTGAGTTCCTGAGTGCAGGCCAGGGGAACCCCCTGAGTACTGCCGAGGTGCGGCCTGGCCCAGAAACAAAAAGGAAAGAAAAAAAGAAACCGAGGAAAGAAAATCACGAGATGTCGCAGAATAATGTCCAGAGGAACGGTTCTGAACCTTGGCCAAAAGGAATCGCCCTTACGGCGCAGCTGCACACAGAGCACACACCTAGTGTAAGAGGCCCAGATGCGTAACCATATTCACACACACACACACACACACCCGCACACACTTTCACTATGGAGTTGGAAGTCCACCTACAGTGGGCCGCCAGGGAGATAGCCCTAAAGAGGAGTGGTTGCCTCACAGGCCCTGCGTGCTGAAGTCAGGTCCACACTCAGGCTTGTGCCGGTACGCTCTTTAGGCCCTCTGCGGGCACTTATCCGAGGCCTCCTGCCACAAAGCCGCGTCAGAGTAGTGTCAGGGCCAAAGCGGGGTCAGGGGCTAAGCACATCCCCACTGCACTTCCCTCCCAGGCTGTCACTCACAGCACTTGTCGCCCCGCCCCCCACCCCGTCCTCCCGCCCAGCAGTAACGCGGCCCCGCAGTACCTAGCACCACTAGGGGGCTCTGCGGATGGTCATGGCCGCCCTAGTCGGAGCAGCACCTTATCTTCTGCCTCTCACACCGAACCACGAGTCGCCAGAGAGATGACCATGCCCAACGTCGAGCTTGTCAATATCACTATGGGATATAAAGAGACGCAGTGAGGATTAGCACGTGACCAAAGCTTAACTGGAACCCGAAGCTGGGTCTCTGCAGAACTGCAGCCGCACAAGAAGAGGGGACAGAGACAGGGGGCCGCTGGGGATTGACTTTGGAACACCTCACACGAAGTCAAACCACTGTGTCGCAAATCATGAGGTTGCAACTTTGTAACTGATCCTGGGAAAAGCCACATGAGTATAAGGGCTCACCATCGCTGATTGTGCGAGCTCATTGGCTTGGTACCGCATATCAAAGCCAATGGGAAGCATTCGGAAGCACCTCAACCGTCATCGCTTTCGCCACCTCCGCAGGGTAATCCACGGTTTCAGCCATGGTCCCCTGGGCTCTCGGCAGCCGCACCCAGTGCCCTCCCGGGCCCCTGGTCCAAGCTCTTGTTGCTTCTCTCCCCGATCCCGGCTGATTCACAGACAGAGTCACACAGGACTTATTCCTTATACCAGGCTTTTTAACCTAATGTCCTGTGCCCTGTGCTTATCCCTGTTTTGAGGACTTGAACACATCACTTCATTTCTGTGACACAACAATACTGCGGACCAGCTATACATCTATATTCTTTCACCTGTCAGTTGGGACATTTAGACTATGTTCACACCCCCTTGGGGCATTGCGAATAATGTTGGTCTCACAAGGGGGTCAGGGACCGGCGACGCACAGCTGAGTGCTTTCCTTACCCCCTAAAAAATGTGAGGCCCCCTGCTAATCTCTGGCTTTGCAGGGTGGGGGGAGCGAGGCCATGCAAGTATTTGAGTTTCCAGTTCCTTTGTGCTGTTCGGGGGACCACACTTGGCAGCGTTCTAGAGGCCACCCAGCTCATGTGCTCAGCAGTCTGCGCGGCAGTGCTCAGGGGGAGCACATGCTGGGGATGGAATCTGATCCCTCGAGCTACCTTTCCAGCTTCTGTTTTTCAGTTCCTTTGAGAATATAGTTTGGGGTAGAAATGTGGGAGGCGTGGGTAATTCTATGTCCGACTTTTCGTATCTGGATTTTTTTTTTTTTTTTTTTTGGGTCACACCCGGCGATGCTCAGGGTTTCTCCTGGCTCTGCACTCAGAATTCACTCCTGGCAGCACTCGGGGACCATATGGGATGCCAAAGGAATCGAACCCAGGGTCAGCCGCTTACCAAGGGCAAATGCCCTACCCACTGTGCTATCGCTCCGGCCCTATGTCTGACTTTTTTTTTGGAAGATGGTCTGATTGCTTTCATCCATGGCCAAGCCATTTTCAGTCTCACCTGCAATGTAAGAAGGCTCTAATTCTCTATCCTTCCACAAATTTGTGATTTTTTCCATTTTTGCTTGTTTGTTTGTTTAAATTATAGCCTCTGGTAGGTGTGAGGTGGTGTTTATTGCGGTTGTTGGTTCCCATTCCTGATGGTCTTGTGTACTGTTCTCTATGGATTGTTTGTGTTTGTTTGTCTTTGGAGAAATGTCTATTCAGTTCCTCGGGACCATTTTTAAATTTTGGTGTTTGTTTTTTTTGTTTGCTTTTTTTTTTTTTTTTTTTTTTTTTTTACTTTTCTATGGTTGAGTTGTAGGAGTCCTTTACAGATCCTGAGTATTGTTTTATATGCTCTATGTTTGGCGTTTTCTTCCATTCTATGCATTGCCTCTCTTGATAGTGATTGTTTTTTGTTTTGCTTTGTTTCTGTCAAAGCAGCATTCTGAAGGACTACTACTGGCTCTAGGCTCGGGGAGTCACCCCTAGCCATGACCTCCAGGATATGAGCGACAAAGATCAGGAGTTGGCTGCTTCTAAGGCAAACACCCATACTATCACTCCAGTCCTATACTGCACATTTTTATTTTTGGGAAATCCAAATTTATTTATTTATAATACTTGTTGCTTATACTTTGGATATCATACCAAGAAATATTTATTTTGGAAACTATTTAATTGAGGAATTCTGTGGTTTTACAATAGATTAATAATGGTTTCTCTGCTGCACATAATTGAACCCGCCACCAGTACATGCCCATGTTACTATCCCAAACACCCACTCTCCCTCCCTCTCTTCCCCTACACACCAAACTCAACTGCGCTGAACCAGCTTCCCCATTGCCATGTTGCCTTTGGGCCTTTGGCTGTCTTTAAGTTTCACATAAGAAAATGGATTCTATTCATGTCAATCCAGCAAATCCTTTTTGGCCTGACTTAGCTCCGCGTAAATCCTCTAGCTCCATCCATGCTTCTGCAAAATTGCATTATTTTGTTTCTTCCATGGAGCTCCACTGTTGTTCCCATACCAAGAAATATTTACCAAATCTAGGCCCAAAGTCCCAGTGCGCCGCCACGTAAACTCATCTGGTCCGTGTTCCAGAGACTCTCAAATAAATCTCGAAAGATATCAAGTAAGCACAGAATTTCACAAGACACCCATTCCTGACTGAGACCTCGGGGGGCAGCCTCAGAGGGCAAACCAGCTCCTGCCCAAACAAAACTAAACCCCACCCACCCCCCCCAAAGCCGCTGCCATACCTCTCGCTGGTCTTCCGGTTAAGGGGAGTCTGGATTTTCTTTGAGTGTTGGACCTTGTACTTTTTACCATCTCCAAACTCTCCCACCTGAAATCCCAGTAGGGCATGCCAGATTAGATGGATGGTAGCGTGAGCCAACCAATGTCGAAGACAAAAAAAAAATTAACACAGAGGGTTTGTAGCAGCATTTTTAGTAATCCCTCAGACCCAGGGACTTAATGTCTCCATGGTGAGATACAACAGTTCTAAAAATTTCTTCTACAGAAATATTTTTTAAAATATAATTTCCACTGAGCCAATTGTGTGGTAACAAAGCAATACAAAGCCAATCTTTGTGGGCCTGCTCTTACTTGGAGCGGGCCGAAGGAGGTTATTGAAATGGAACGGTGAGTGGAGAGAAAAGGTGTCAGTGAGAGATGTTAGGGATTGGTGTTGGGAGTTGAATGCCTGTAGCAAAGAGGCATGGAACAGCTTTGTAAACCAAAGGTGTCTAAATAGAGAGTGAGAATTTTAAAACTATATTTTTAAAGTGACAGAATCCAGTGTATGATGCTTTCCTCCAGATGTTCCTCTAAGAATTTTTCCTCTTACTTATGTAGGACTTTAATTCATTTGTTTAATTTTTTTCCTTTTTTGCAGGTCCTCAGCAATATTACTTGGGGTTACTCCTGGCTCTGCTCTCAGAATTACTCTTAGAACTGCTTGAGAGACCATAGGGATGCCCGAGGATCAAACCTGGATTAGCTGCATGCAAGGCAAATACCCCTATCCTGCTGTACTATCACTTGACCCCCTACAATTTTTTTTGATAAGATGCCTGATTTACGAGTTATTCATGGTTGAGTGTTGCGGTTACCATAGTAGCTTAGCACCAGCTCTACTACCAGTGTCAGATTCCTCCTCCACATCTCCACTCCAAGCTGCCTGATTCCATCTTTAATTAATATTTCATATATGTATAAGGTAGGAGTTCAGTTTTGTTATTTTTATTGTGAATATCTAGCCTATCCAGTAGTCTTTTGAAAATGCTGTTGGAAGTTGGGCTCCCAGAAGTGCCCTGAAGCCAGGCAGGGCTGGAGAGATTAATTTGAGACTTGCCTGTGTTAGAGTGAGCTCCTGACCTTGGATCTCTCACTCCAGCCCTGAAGATGTTCTTCCTTGCTTCCTGCACTGGACGGTCTTGAGCACCTCTGTTGAAAATGTCGGTGAATTTTGTAAGTACTTCAGTTCTTTGAAGCCATATGTGTTTCCATTAAACGGTGACTTTCTAGTAAAGGTTTGAGAATTAGTGTAAGTTCTCCATCTTTGTTCTTTTTAATTTTTTTTTTTAGTTATTCAGTATTCAGCCACATTGGTTTTTAGGAAGTACTTTTCCATTTTCTTGAAAGAAAAGAAAGGAAGGAAGGAAGGAA
>JAJIBD010036324.1:0-15000 GCA_021461705.1 Cryptotis parvus
GTTCTTTATCTCCTTCTCTCTTTCTCTCTCTCTCCTTCTTGCTTCCCTTTCTTTCACATTGTAGATTGTAGTATATTCTAGAACATGATTGGTTCCACTAGTTTGATGTACCGGGTCAGGATCCATGAAAATGGCAGCTATTATGGTGAGCGATTCTCATCCAGCTGCTTCAAGCCTCTACAGAGGTGATGGAGCCACTCCCAAAACCCATCTTGCCTCCTAGAGAGCCTCATGGTCAACTGAGCTAGAGAGAGGAGCCTGATGCGCAGCTCTCCCCGTGCATATGAGTCTCTGCATCATGGCCAGAGCCCTGAGGCAGTTTGTGAAGCGGGCCCCCAGGCCTCCCGGAATGGTCAGAAGAGGGGAAGGGTACCCCAGCTCCATCTCCAGGAATGCCCGGTGACTTCTACCTCCGAGCTGCCTACCTGGGCTAACATGGCCCTCTAGGCTGGTCTTGAGATCAGCGTCTTTCTTGTGTGGGTTCCTGATGAGCTGTGGGATCCGGACTGTGATAATTGGGGGCTATTATGGTGGAGAGAGTCTCATCCGACTGCTTCAAAGGCCTACAGAGGTGATGGGCCCACTCCCAAAACCCATCTTGCCTCCTGGGAGCCTCATGGTCACTGAGCTAGGGAGAGCCGAATGGCAGTTCTCCCCATGCATCTGAGTCTCTCATCTTTCTCTCTATCTCTATTTCTGTCTCTGTATTTCCTCTCTTCTCCTACACCTTGTGACTTGCCTTATGGTTTATGATGCAGAAGTATCTGTGTATATTCAGTAGTGAGGTCTAGTGTGACATTATAGTTCCTCATTCCCCATCAGCCTCCCAGTTTGTTACAACTACAATGATCATTATGTTGTATGGATGTGAAAGATCCTGGGAAGGACCTGGTCCTAGCCTCTTTGTTATCTAAGCCTCTTGCACAGCTGCGCATTGTTCCTCCTATATCAGACCATCCACCATCCAGGGCCCACAGGGCAGAGCCCTGGAGGGTATAGACAAGCCTATCTCCTGTCTGCCACCTGCCAATGCAGCTGGGCACCACAGCCACACCTGCAACACCTCGAGGGGCAGGTGGCCCTCCTTTCCTTCTGTTTTTATAGTTGTCTGACTCCCCCCTAGATATTGGCTAAGTCCTGTATGATGGACATTGAGCTGACTTAAAGCTGGGGTCCAAAACCTGTGAAGGCTGGTATTTCTGTTTTCCTTTGCTCTTAACTCACAGCCCTCCTGGATTCCAAACCCCCAGCCTTGGATATTTAAGGAACCTCTCTTGTAGGGGGATTCTAGCCTCTGCTCCAGAGTCTGGCAATAGTGCAGACCCTAAGTCTCTCAGATGTTGCTTTCGACTCAAGAAATCACAGTTTCTCCTCTTTAAGGATCTCTCTGTCCCCAGATCTCAGTTCCATAATACTTAAAAATGGCTCACTGCGGGAACCTTCCTACAGTTGTGCTTTTCTTTTCCATTTTGTTTAGTTTTTTGTAGCATTCTTGATAAAAAAGATAACCATTGTCTGAAATAATCTAATCTATTTCTGGAAAAGTCATTCTTCTAAAGAGAACAGAAAACTTCTTGTCCTCCATTAGTTATACAGACTTTACTATTGTGTAAAATATATAAAAACATAGAGCCAGAGAGATTGTTCAAACAGGGCACTTGATAATTAAGGCACTTGCCTTGTGCACAGCACTCCAAATGGTCTCCCAGTCGCTGAGCACAGAGCAATGAGTAAGCCTTGAGCACTAAGGGGTTGCCCAAAAACAAAAACAAAGAAAGAAACAAACATACACACAAAGCAAAGAAAAAGAAAAGAAACTCAGTAAAGGAATAAGCTATAGCCAATAACAGACAATGCATGTCTGCCTATAGAACCGAGTTTTGCTCGAAGCTGGGAGGTGGATGAAGCGAATCTTCAGTCTGTCACCTCCAGAATCACATGATTCAGTTGATTGTGTGTGTGGTTGTGCTGTGGCATGTGCTGTGTACAAGTCAGGCCTGAGCCCTGGGCCTCACACACACGAAGTGTGGGCTTCCTGTTAAACTCCATCCCCAGCCCACACGCCAGCTCTTTTCGAATCTCTTTCCCTCTCTTCTCACCTCTCTCACAGATGATAAATTACACATGGCCTAGAGATATACACATCCTGTCTGTTCTGTTCTCTGCAGAACACTGACTCCTATGCTTGGCCTGTGCTCAATGCACGTGATAACAACAACCTTCGAATCTGTGCCTGCAGCCTGGCCTCTCCTCTGGACCTGCACCGAGGCTCCCATCAGCCACCTTATGTCTCTCCCCATCTTCCTAGCAGGTGTCACAGGATTCTCTAGGCTCAGTGAGCCCCAACCCACCTCCATGTCTGTCCCATCTGGCCCAGCCTCAGTGACCAGCAGGTCCAACCTCAAAGCCATGCAGTTCTCTCTCCCTCTCTCTCTCCCTCTCTCTCTCTCTCTCTCTCTCCCCCTCTCTCTCTCCCTCTCTCTCCCTCTCTCTCTCCTCTCTCTCTCCTCTCTCTCCCCCCTCTCTCTCTCCCTCCCCCTCCCTCTCCCCCCCTCTCCTCTCCCTCTCCCCCTCCCTCTCCCCCTCCCTCTCCCTCTCCCCCTCTCCCTCTCTCTCCCTCTCCTCTCCCTCCCTCTCTCTCCTTCTCTCTCCCTCCTCTCCCTCTCTCCTCTCTCTCCCTCTCTCTCTCCCCTCCCTCTCCCTCTCTCTCCTCCCTCCCTCTCCTCTCTCTCCTCCCTCTCTCTCCTCTCTCTCTCCCTCCTCTCCCCCCCCTCTCCCCTCTCTCTCTCCCCCTCCCCCTCTCTCCCTCCTCCTCTCCTCTCTCTCTCCTTCCCTCTCTCTCTCCTTCTCTCTCCTCTCCCTCCCTCTCTCTCCCTCTCTCTCTCCCTCTCTCCCTCCCTCCCTCTCCCTCTCTCTCTCCCTCCCTCCTCTCCCTCTCTCTCTATCTCTCCTTCCCTCTCTCTCTCCTTCTCTCTCCTTCCCTCTCTCTCCTCCTTCTCTCTCCCTCCCTCTCCCTCTTCCTAGCAGGTGTCACAGGATTCTCCCTCCCTCTCCTCTCTCTCTCTATCTCTCTCTCTCCTTCCCTCTCTCTCCTTTCTCTCTCCCTCCCTCCTTTTAATCATCAATCCAGAGGCAAATCAGTTGACTTGTCTTCAGAATACAGGAACTGGGCCATGTGGTAACATGTTTTGAGGAGGTAAGAACTTGTACACGAAAACATACACAATTGTGTGTAAACCAGCGTTTGTCAACCTCTGTCCAACCATGACCCCTTCCTACCTTGCTTCCTTCATGTGACTTCTCGTCCTACCAGCTGACCTTCTTGTCTCATTTCTGCGATTTTCACCTATGGCCCTTTGGAATATTGACAGGTCACAGGGGAATACATAGTCCCTAGTTGAGAAAGCTTGGTGAAAATACTACCTAAAAAAAGTTAAAAATTACTATCCATGTCCATTCATTTGTAAGTGCGTTTCATGAGTTCATTTTTCCTGGTGGTTGCATTTTGGGGAGCACACAGGAGAAATGGCTACACTATTCCATAGTGTAGATATACAGCAGGTTCTTTACCCAGTCATCTGTTCTCAGCCTCTCAGGTTATTTCCAGATTCTGGCTACTATGAGTAGTGTTGCAATGAGCATAGAAGTGCAGATATTTTTTTCTGCAGTGTATTTTTTGCCCCCAGGAATATTCCCAGAAGTAGTATTGCTGGATCATATGGAAGTTCAATTTCTAGTTATTTTTGTGTCATGCTGAGTGAAATAAGTCAGAAGGAGAGGGACAGACATAAAATGATTACACTCAATTGTAAGATACAAAAAGCATAGTTTGATACAAAAAAAAGCATAGTATACCCAAGGACAACAGAAGCAAGGGCCAAGTGGAGTGGGCCATGGTGGGAAGCCTGCTTCAAGTGCTGGAGGAGAAGACAGTTGGGATAGGGAAGGGACCACTATGACAATAATAGTTGAAAATGACCACTCTGGATAAGAACTGTGTGAAAAGGCAAAGGAACAAACATGATAACTGCTCAGTACCTGTATTGCAAACCATAATGCCCCAAAAAGGGAGGGAGAGAGACAGAGAGAGAGAGAGAGAGAGAGAGAGAGAGAGAGAGGAAAGGTACAGAAGCAGGAGGGAGGGGTGGGGGGGAAGGGGAGGTGGAAGGAAATGGGGAACATTGGTGATGGGAAATTATGAAGGAATGAGTGTTGGAACATTGTATAACTAAATCCCAATCATGAACTGTACTGTATCTTAGAGTGATTCAAAAATAAAAACAGATGGGGCTAGTAGATACATAACCAATAGGTTGTGTGCCTGGCATGTTTTGACCTAAGTTCGATCCCTGGCACCACATGGTCCCCTGAGCATCACTGAGTGCAGTGCTGGAGACCCCCAGTGTGTTGGGTTGACCCCAGGGAATCCCAGGTGCTGAGAGCCAGGCAGTATCAAGTTATTGGGCCCTTTGCCCATTGCCCAGTCGAGAATTGCCAGTGGGGGACCCAGAGCCCCTTGAGCACTGCTTGAGAGCCTCCCAATAAGTAAATAGAAAGGAAAAACTTAAAGGGGGATAGATAATGGTTGCAAACTCACTTGTTGATTTAAATCTCGCAGTGATAGGAGAAGCTCATTGTTGTTGGGAGCAGACTACAGAGAGGAGCACCCAGAAGATAGGGGGAGCACACACCGGGGGAGGAGCAGACAGTAAGGAGGGGGAGCACACAGCCGGGACGGGAGCACTCAGCAGGGAGGGGAGCAACAGCCACTTTCAGTTTAGGGGTTCACTCAAGAGCACCAGGTTCTCCCACCTGCCAAGGTTCCCCCCGGTGAGTAAGGTCACGTGGCCTCCCCAGAACGTGGCCATGGCCCACCTGGAGGAGCCTGGAGAAGCCGCGGGGCTGCTGGGGTCCCCCTCGCACACTCTGAGCCTGATAAACCCGAGGGTTTATCCATAATGCTCCTGGGACTTTTCCCTTTCTGTAAAATAGATCACTGAGGACTTTTGCTCCTCAGGCACTGTAAGGAGGCTTGAGGCTAGCAGGCAGAAAATCAGCGGCACCAGCAGAGCCCCAAGTCTGCTGTTCCGAACGGGGTAGGGAAGGCAGCTGTCCCTGTCTGAGTGGGGGTAGGGAAGGCAGTCCACCCCCTGGCCCTTTGCCTGGAAACCCACAGCCAGGAAGGGGAAGGGCTGAGACTGCAAGAGCAGCCACCACCCCTGGGAACTCCCAGCGTTGAGAGCCCCATGGGTTGGGGGAGAAATGGGAGTTCCCAGGCCAGGACAGACCGCGGCTGTGCCCACTGAGGGGCACCAAGCACCTTGGTCACTGAACTGAGATTCTTCCCTGTCCAAAGCCCTCAGAGCCCCTTTCACAATCCGAAAGTCACCCAAGAAGACTGGCCACCTGAGTCTTTCTCCACGGGTTGAGGAGCCAGTTTAGCCACGACACCCAATCAAGGGGCAGAAAGAGACAGGATTAACTCACATGCCCCTGTGGTGCTCTGCCCCTGTGCTGGTGTCCGGCAAACTCCAGATACTCTTACCGTCTGCCTCCCTCTTCTGCTCCCTCCTGCATCTCTGTGTCTGCCTCCTCCCACCCAGGGTCCCCTGGCCCCTTGGCTGTGTGCTGGGAGGCACTGGGGGGAGTGGGGAGGGTCTTTAAGGAGCCAGACAGGGCAGAGGGAGAGAACAACAGTTAGAGCACAGAGCACAGACTCCATCTCCCACAAAGCAGGTGATCCACACCACGCCCTGGCTCTGAACCCAGACTGGGGTCAGGCTGTGGATGGGCTCTGAGGCTTGAGCACTGTTTGGGAGCCTTATTCCCCCACTCTTGCCCTCTCACCTTTCCCCTCCCCCAAACAAAAGTCATACGACACGGCTGGGGCTGGCCCAAATGAGAGTATGCAGGAGGACTGGGTTGACCGTCAGCACCACAGTTCTCAAGCACAGCCCAGAGTAGTCCCAGAGCACAGGCCTGGAGTAGTCCCTGAGTACCACTGTGTGTGGCCTCCACCCCCCCAAGGAAAGAAGAAAGAAGAGTCACGTGGCCACACCTGTGTCATAGCCTATGTCACAGCCTGGAACAAGTCTCTGTTCCTCACACAGGGGCTGCCAGCACCCCAATCCCCACCTGCCAACCCTTTCCAGGACCTTCATCCCAACCTTTAATGCTCACAGACACCCAATTCTGCTCAGAGCCCTCACTCATCCTGTTCCTTCCATCAACACTGTTCCCTGCTGCTCTCTGCCTGCTTTCTCCTCCAGGCTCAATGCTCGTGGTCCTGCTCCCCGGGTGCTGGCTCCTGCCTCCGTCCTTCTCTCCATCTCTGCCCCTTCATCCACATCATAGCCCTGCTCACTCCCTTCCCATCTGGTTCCCACCTCCGCAGCCCCTGGTCTAGGACCCAGAGAAGAGAGAGCAACTCAGCCAATATTGGTCATGGGGTTGGAGGCATTTAACAAGACAGACTTGGAGGTGAGGCCTACGGGGTGACTGTATGTGGTCAGTTCTGGCCGGCAGAGCCCCAGGCCTAGCTGGGGCAGGGTGGACATGCCTCCACTCATCTGCAGTGGAAGTGGACACTCAAACTCTATCTTCCCTCCTTCTCTCGTGCAGGTCCCTTTGGGCAGTGACGGGGCCGGCCAGGCTGTATTCTTGGGGCTCACTGCTACCTGTGCCCCATGTGTGTGCAAGGCGCATGTCCCTGGGACCAGCGTGGCCTGTTACAGCCTGAGAGGACCTTTGCTTCATCCTCTGCTCAGAGCCCTCTGCTGACTTTATCTCGGGGGTCCCCACTGGCCTCCCCCCACACAACTACTCTGTCCTCTGTGATGCTGTCTGGTCCTTCTGAGCACACCCAGTCAGGGCTCCCGACCCAGGGCTCCCAGCCCTCCTCAGCACCTTTCCCTAAGGGTTTCCTCTTCCAGGAATGTTATTTTGCCCAGATATGGTGGCCCCTATGCCTCCTGCAGATCTTGGCTCAAACCTGTCAGTAAAGGAAAGTCCTGAGCTATCTCAGAAGTGGGTTTGGCACATACACGCTCTATACTAAGGGAAGCAGAAGAAACACAATCTTCTGCAGGGTGACACCTGGTGGTGTGCAGGGATTACTCTCAGTAGCATTGCTTGAGGGTCATTTCGGTGGAGGCCAGGGGACCATGTTGTGCTGGGGATGGAAGCCTGGGCTCCCTCGTGAGATGCTGACCTCAGCCCTGAGAGTGCTCCCCCAGCCCCCACACAGTCATTTTTATCCCAGTGCAATCAGGCTACAAGAGAGAGCAGAGAGCGCCCCCAGATGGTGCTGACAGATGACAGAAGGCCCAGCACTGAGGTTTGGAGACCCTAGACATGAATAGGAGACTCTTCCTCCCCGGCTGCCCCTCAGTGGGCCCATCCCCCTGGGATCTTCAGACTGATGATCAACGGCCCTTAGACCTCATTTATGTTCCAAACGGAGAAGCCCAAGGGAGGGTTCAGAGCCCAGGTCCTTGCCCAAGCACTTCAGACAAGGGTGTACAACCCTGAGCTACAGTCACCCCCTCAGCCAACGGGAGACAATGGACGCCACCATCAGTCTGACCTTCCAGGCACTGGCTCTGAGGCCACAGCCGCAGGCCAAGGGCAAGGTGACCGCACCCATCCCCCATCTCTTTCCTCTCAGGAAGAGCTGGGGTTTCACACACAGCAGCCTAGCCCCAGAAATAGCAGCCGGTCCACTCACAGGCCCACCCTCCCTGGCCCCAAAAAAGGAAGTGAGAGAAAGGCGGGCACTTTTGTTCTCTCTGTGAAAAGAACTGTTTCTGAAGGGAGCCTGCAGGCCTCCCCCAGAGCTGGGCATGGAACCAGACCCAGCGCCCACCCACAGCTCCCTGCAAGGCCCACCAGGTGGTGGCTGGGACAAAAGACACACAAGGGATCCTCAAATCTCGTCTTGCGAGGAATGGGTGAGGCTCGACCCACCAACCTTTGTCTTACCTCGCCTGGAACTCATAGCTTTGAGGCTTGAGAACTAGTTCAGGAGTAGGGCACTTGCCTTCATGAGGCTGACCCGGTTCAAGCCCCAGTATTCCCTATGTCCCCTCAATAACCGCTTAGGAGTGATTTCTAAGTGCGTAGCCAGGAGTAACCTCTGAACACCACAGGGCACGCTGAAAAATGAACAAATTAACAAAAAGTAGAACTCACAGCTTGTCTGATGGGGACCGTGCCGTAGGAAATGAGACTGTGTGGAGACAGTCCCACAGAGACTGAGTGTCAGGCTGGAAATATGGTACAGCAAGAAAGGCATGTGACTGACGGTGTTCAACCCTCAGTACCAGTATAGGGTCTCCCAAGCACTGCCAGAGTGACTCCTCAGTACAGAGCTAGGAGTAAGCCTGAGCACTTCTGGGCTTTCCCCAAACTCTCCCCACAAAAACAAACAAATAAATATATAGATAAATAAATAGCATCTCTCTCTCTCTCACACACATGCACACAGTCAGATATTGGAGGCTGGGAAGATAGGACAGTAGGTAAGGAGCTCGCCTTGTGCAGCTGACCCAGGTTAGACCCCTAGCACCATATCCAGTCCTTTGAGCACTGGCAGGAGCAATCCCTTGTGTGCAGAATCAGAAGAAAGCCCTGAGCACTGCCAGTGTGGACCACAAACGAACAAAAAATGTATGTGTACACACACACACACACACACACACACACTGAAAATGTATAATGTTTTTCTATGACTTATGGAGTATTTTCTATCTTAGGGATTTGCCCCCCATCTGCGATGTGTACCCTTGGCTTTTTCTCCCCTGAAGAAATCCATGTTATATCTTGAATATCCTCCTTTCTCTCTCTGTCTCTCTCTCTCTCTCTCTCTCTCTCTCTATCTTTCTCTGTGTGTTTCTGTGTCTCTCTGTCTCTCTCTGTCTCTCGCTATTTCTCTCTCTGTTTCTCTCTCTCTCACACACACACACATATACACACACAGATCCCCTCCCTCTGTCCTCTCTCCCACATATTTCTCTAAGAAAATGTATGTCTCATTTTTGTTTTGTTTTGTTTGGGGGCCACCCCCAGCAGCGTCTAGGGATTCCTATTGGTGTTTAGAGGACTGAACACGCCCAGTTGCGTGGAAGGCATGCATCTTACCCAGCCTGTCTCTAACTAAATTTCTCTAACTAAAACTTAAGTTAGGGATTCTGGAAAAAAAAGAATTATGTATCTGGATAAATGATTTCAACAAAGACAATTTAATAAACAAAGATAGTCTTTCGACAAATGGCAGAAGAGAATTTGAAAAACATGTGAAAAAGAACTTGGATCCACATTAAAAAACACTAAACATTGTTTATATATAATACTTAAAAGCTATCTCCCAAATGCAAGACCTATAAGTATAAAACTTCTAGAGAAAATATATGAAACAGTCCTGGTTAGGCAAAGATTTCTTAGATGGGACACCAAAAAGCACAGTCCGTTAATAGCAAAAAAAAAAAAAAAATTGACTTCATTCAAAACAAACACTCTGCTTTTCAACAGATGTTGTCAGGGAATGAAAATACAAGCAGCAGATTGGGAAAATATTTGCAAATCAGATATCCGTCAAAGGACTTATATTCAGAGTACTTGAAGAGTTCTGAAAACCCTAAAATAAGGAAGCAACGCAATTTTTTTAAAAAATGGGGAAAGTTATTTGAATAGCCCCTCATCAAAGGACATTATGTATTCAAATAAGCAGCGGGAGATATCAGCAGTAGTCAGGGGAAATCAAAATCAAATCTGTAAATGAGGGCCACTGAAGATCTCCTGAAATGGCTAGAATGAAAAGGACTGACCACTCCAGATGAGGAAGACATGGCTAACTCAAATGCTTATTTCCTGCTGACCTTTAAGGAATGTAATTTGGGGCCAGTGAGATGGTGCATGTGTAGGGCATTTGCCTTGAACACAGCTTACCCAGAGTCTATCCCCAGCAACCCGTATGGTTCCCTGAGCCCACCGGGAGTGATCCCTGAGGCCAGAGCCAGGAGTAACTCCTGAACATCAGCAGGCATGGCACCCAAAAACAAAAAAATAAATATTATAATTCAGCTGATCTTGATATTTTAACCCTAGACCTACACTATGATTCAGCAACACTGCCTCTGAACTAATAATTAAAAGAGGGGGGAGGGAAGCGCCGCGGGTAGGGCGTTTGCCTTGAGCCGCGGGCGGGGCCGGCCCGGGGCTGAACCGGCACCCCCCCAAGGCCCCCCGGGGGGCGCGGGGTCCGGGCCCGGAGCACCCCCCGAGCACCGCCGGGGCCTAAAGCAAAGCAAAAAAAAAAAAAAATTGTAAGAGAAGCACAGCCTTTGTTTTGGATGAATTAAAGGCAACTGAACAAAAAAGTGTATGTGGACTTTGAAATCAGGCGGGAAGCATAGAGATGAGGAACTATCTATCACTATCACTATCTTCCCATTGATCATCTATTTGCTAGAGCGGGCACCAGTAATATCTCCATATGTCCTGTCTCATGCTAGTAGAACCCAAAGGCATCCGCTTGCTCCAGGAGCATAAAGAGCCTCAAACCATTATATTAGGTCATGGGAATGACCTAATATAAACGTTACTGGTATTTGGCATATCAAATACGACACGAGCAGCTTTGCCAGGCTTGCTGTGCAGGTGGCATACTCTTGTAGTCACCTCTAAATAAAGCAATTATTGATGAATTAGAGATGAGGAAACGCAAACCAAAATGATGGTGCATCATTCAGAGATGCTGCAGGCTGGCCGCCCGCCCGTCTGTAGCTACTGGGGTCTGCCTACTACTAAAGTGACCGCTGCAAGGGGCTGGGATATAGGTGGGGTGTTGGGGTTGGTGTGTGAGGGGTGGGGGTTGGGGGTTGATATGTGGGGTGGGTTGGGGGGTGTTGTTGTGGGGGGTACATTGGGGGTAGCTATATGAGGGTGTGAGTTGAGGTTAGTGTGTGAGGGTGTGTGTTGGGAATTGGTGTGTGAGGGGTGGATTAGGGGAGTAGTGTGGGACTGGGTTGTGGGGTTTTGGTGACGGGTTGGGTGGGTTGGTTCAGGGCCTTCACATCACAAAGAATTGTTTTTCTTCTTTGCCTACAGTTGCCAAAAATTCCTGTCAAAATTTGTTTGACCCCACTCTTACCAAGAGTTCCCGGCAGGCCAAGGGAGATGGATACACAGGGATTAAGCTGCTCCCTTGCATGTGGCAAACCCCTCTCAGTCCCTGGTGTCTCCCTTTGGTTCTGGAGCCCTCCCAGGAATGATTCCTGAGCTCAGAGGCTGGAGGGAGGAAGGCCTGAGCATGGCCGGGTGCGTCCTAACACCCCTCCCCCATAAAAATGAGGAATTTTCTGGAGCCGAAAGCCCCCAGGCTGCTGTTGAGAAGGCTGCTCTCCTGCCTGAGCCAGCCCGGTGGCCACAGCCAGTCTTCTTCAGGACAGCTGTGTGCACCACATGTCAGAGCTGCCTCAGCGTGGACACCGGGCCATTATAAAACCTTGAAAAAATTGGGGGCCGGAGAGATAGCCCGGTGGGTAGGGCTTTTGCCTTGCACGCGGTCGACCCAGGCCAGCCCAGGCTCGATCCCCCGACACCCCATATGGTCCCCCCAGTACCGCCAGGAGTGATTCCTGAGTGCAGAACCAGGAGAAACCCCTGAGCATTGCCGGGTGTGACCCAAAAAGCAAAAAAAAAAAAAAAAAAAAAAAAAACCTTGAAAATTGTAAACAGAATGTGTGTTTGTACAGGGAACAGCCCATCCTGACCATGACCTTCGTGAGAACTTTGCATGCAAAGAGTTTTGTGTTTGAAAACCGAAATTACAGAAAAACTGCCCCAAGTACCAGAAAGAGTTTTCTATTTGGGCCAGATTAGCCAGTGGGCCCAGGTAGAAGGGGCGGGTGCTGTCCTCGAGCTGTGGCTGCGGGTTTCATCCTCACTGGCCCCTTCCGCCCCTGGCACCGCAGCGGCAGCTGTCTGAGACACCAGATGCCTGAGACAGCAGCTGAGAATAGCACCGTGAGCAAACAGAAAGTGGGTTCTGAGTCGAATGAAGCATCTGCGGACTCTAACCTGATGCAGACTGATCTGGAGGTGATGCTGAGATCCAGACCAAACCGCAGTGAGGCTCGGGGGGGTGGGGCCAGACCATGCGTCCTGAGCACCACACGGTGAGGTGCCCTGGAACCAGGCCATGTGTGCGGCTGTGAGGGCTGGCTTCACCTGTGATTGCTAGTCTCCCAGAGTGAGTTAAATGAATAAAGCACTTTAAATTGTTTCTTTCATTTTAGGTTAGTTGTAGAGCACGGGCCTTGTCTGTGTGAGGTCCTAAATTCAGTCCTCGGTACCCCCTAGAAAAAAATTTCTGATTTTTTTTTTTTTGGTGCATCCAACTACATTTCTGGTGTCCTGTGGAATGGAAGGGGTGAAGGCTACTGGGCCAGACGGCGAATATCCAGGTTTATCTCCACGCGTCAGGGCAAGTGCCAGAAGAGGCTCTGAACCTCATCTTGGGTCTCTAAAGTGAAGCTGAGGTCAGGGCAAAGACTAGGCTGCTGCCGAGCGAGGGCACAGGGCTTCTGAGGACCTTCGGACTTAGCTCCTGCCGCAGGGTGGAGAAGGCTGGGTCTGGCCCTGGACGCCTTCTCCCCCGGCTCGCCCAAAGCTCCTCCACTCCCATCTCCTCTCAGCCCTCCCCAAGTCGTCTTTCCTTCTACACTTTCCTTCCAAACATCTTTCCTTCTAAGCTCCTATGTCTTGTGTGTTTGTTTTTCTGCCTCACAGGCAACGCTCAGGGGTTGCTCCTGGCTCTGCACTCAGGAATACCTCTGGCAGTGCTCGGGGACCACATGGAATGTCAGGGATTGAAGCCGGGTTGGCTGTACTATTGCTTCAGCCCCAATTTACACATACTTAAGACTCTGTAACTCTGCCTACTTGTGTGCTGCTCTCTAATAAAAGCCGATGTAACTACGTCGACCTCATGCCTCATCTGCTGCTTCCCTGAGCACAGCTCCTCCCTGTGCTCCTGACCGTCCCTCCCCAGCCACACTCCAGCTCCTTGCAGTCCCTGCGAGCACTAGACAGGTCTTACTCTAGAGCCTCTGCAGTGGCCATTCCCTCCGCTCAGCCCTTCCCTGCAGGGCCTCACACTGCTCCCTCCCCTGCTCAGCTCAGTCACCTGTTCTGCTAAGACCACCCCCACGCTCCTCTTCTCCCTCTCTCTCTCCCCTCTCCTCTCCACCTCTTCTCTAAGTCCTCTCCCCCTCTCTCCTCTTTCTCCCTCTCTCTTCTCTCCCTCTCTCCTCTCTCTCATCTCTCTCCCTCTCTCTTTCCTCTCTCTCTCCTCTCTCCTCTCTCTTCTTTCTCTCTCCTCTCCTTTCTCCTCTCTCCTCTTCCCTCTCTCTTCTCTCTCCTCCCTCTTTTTCCTCTCTCTTTTCTCTCTCTCCCTCTATCTCTCTCCTCTCTCTCCCTCTGTCTCCTCTATCTCACTCCCTCCTTCTCTCCCCATAACTCCCCCTCACTCTGTGCTCAGGAGTGACCCCTGGTGGCACTGTTTGTGGGGAACCGTATGAGGAGCGAGGACCAAGCAGCGCAGGCCAAGCAAGACAAACGCCCTAACTCCCACATCCCTTCAATCTCCTCTGTCCTAGGTTCTGTGAAAATGAAAATGACCAAACTTTTCTCTGGCAATAAATTGATAAAAAGGTGGGGCCAGAGCAATGGGACAGCAGGTAGGAGCTAGCCTTACACGCAGTCAACCAGGTTTGATCCCCAGCATCCCATATGTGCCCCCCACCCCAAGCCTGCCAGGAGTGATTCCTGAGTGCAGAGCCAGGGGGAACCCCTGAGTACTGCCAGGTGCGGCTTGGCCCAAAAAACAAAAAGGAAAGAAAAAAGAAACCGAGGAAAAGAAATCACGAGTGTGCAGAAAATGTGCAGAGGAACAGTTCTGAACCTTGTAAAGGTCACTTTCGGTGCTAGAGCACACACTTAGCATGTAGAGGCCCAGGTCCATGACGCACACCACATCACACACACACACACACACACACACACACACACACACACACACACTATGGAGTTGGAAGTCCCATACAGTGGGCCCCAGGGGAGATGGCCCTAAGGGACTTCGTGCGTGCCTCACAGGCCTACGCTACTGAAGTCAGGTCCACACTCCCAGGCTGTGTTGCCGGGACACTCTTTAGGCCCTCTGTGAGCACTGCTCTGAGCCTCCTGCCACAAAAGCCACGTCAAGTGTCAGGCCAAAGCGAGGGTCAGGGGCTAAGCACATCCCTGCACTGCCCTCCCAGGCTGTCACTCACAGCACTTGTCGCCCCGCCCCCACCCCCGTCCTCCCGCCCAGCAGTGCCCGGGCGGCCCTGCAGGCACCAAGCACCACTAGGGGGCTCTGGATGGTCATGGCCGCCCTAGTCTGAGCAGCACCTTATCTTCTGCCTCTCACACCGAACCACGAGTCGCCAGAGATGGCCCCAAGCCCCGTCAGCTTGTCACCATCCCCTGTGGGATATAAAGAGACGCAGTGAGGGATTAGCACGTGACCAAAGCAGCAGAACCCGAAAGCTGGTCTGCAGAACTGAGCCTTGCAAAGGAGGGGACAGAGACAGGGGCCGCTGGGGATTGACTTTGGAACACCTCACACGAAGCCAAACCACTGTGTCATAAATCATAGAGTTGCAACTTTGTAACTGATCCTGGAAAAGCCACATAGTATAAGACTCACCATCATAGCTGTGCAGCTCATTGGCAGTCGCATATCCAAAGCCTGTTAGAACATTCTGAAGCTGCCTCAACCGTCCTCACTCGCCCTCTGCAGAGTATTTCACGGTTTCAGCCATGGTCCTGGAGCTCTCAGCAGCCACACCCAGTGCCGCCTCCCCGGGCCCCTGGTGCCGCTCATGTGCTTCTGCTCTCCCCGTCCCCGACGATTCACAGACAGAATCACACAGGACTTATTCCTTTATACCAGGCTTT
>JAJIBD010036324.1:20000-21366 GCA_021461705.1 Cryptotis parvus
GAATCTGTTTTTGTTGCCAGAGATCAGACATGCTCAACACACTTTCTTCCACTGGGCCTCCCTGACTTGCCTTTTGTTTCTTTTTCCTGCCTAATTGCTTTGGCTAGAATTTCAGAACTATGCTCAGGAGAGTTGGTGGAAGGTGGTTTTCTTGTCTTGTTTCTGTCTGAGAGGAAAAACTTTCTATCTTACACCACTGTGTTTGATGTCACCTGTAGATTTCCCATAAATGCCCTTTATCACATGGAAGAAATTTCCTCTGTCTCAGTTTCTGTGACATTTTATCATAAAGGACTTGGGCTTTTGTCTCTTTCCTGGATCAATTGACATGATCATGCAGTTTAAACCCACCCACCTTTGTTCTGTAAGCATGGTATATTATTATATTGATTGATCGAGAAGTTCTGATTTCCCGAGATAAGCTGGATGTTGACGTTCTAATGAGAATCTGACTTTAAATATCGACATGGGTTATTTTGTTAATTGTGGGCTCGGATATGGAAGGCTGTAGTGGAGCACACGCTTCCCAAATATGAGTCCATCGTTGACTCCCCATACCCCACCACCACCAAATTGTCTGGGCCAAATCACACTCAGTTAAGAGGCAAACTGATTCTGGGGCTACCCATTGAAACCTTTGATCAAGAAATCTAAAACAATTCTTCCCTTGACAAGGATTTTACTTCCAGCCATTTGGAAGGACCTAGTTCAAAATGAAGACAACGTTTTAAATCTATTCTACAGTTTCATGTTTGTTTTGTTTTGTGGCCGCACCAGCAGTGTTCAGGACTTCTAGTGCTGCCCTCAGAGCTGGCTCCTGGCAGGGCTCAGAGGACCATACACGTGCTGGGAATCAAAAAGGAGGACTGTCACATGCCGGCAATAGCTCTTCCCGCTGCAGGTCATCCCGCCCTTGTGTTTTATTTTTAAAGCCCAAAGCAAGAAAAATATTCATCAATACCCAGCGGTAAAGATTGCTTTATAGTCAGATTTACTTCACCCTAAAAAGTGCTTTAAGCCACAGAGGATGTTTCACTGGAGACTGTGGAATGTCATCAACAGGCACCAGCTGTAGGGGTTTGGTACCAGCAAGGCTCCCTGAAGGCTGGAATGTAGCTCAGCACTAGAGACATTGCTTTGCATGTATGAGGCTCTGGATTTAATCCCCAGTGCTAGCAGCAAGAAATAAGGAGATAGATAATACAGAGGCGAAGCCTCATAGCCTGCACCCCATTTATCCCCAGCTCTGCATGGACCCTGGAGTGGGCCAGGTAACCCCCACACCACAGGAACCGAGAAGCACCACATTCTCAGATCCTCACAGTGAACTGCAGGCCGAGAATTACTGGGAGGGCCCTGACCACCG
>JAJIBD010036337.1:0-10133 GCA_021461705.1 Cryptotis parvus
GTTCAATCCCTGGTATGCTGTTGCAGACAAAACACGGCTGCCCAGAGCTTCTGCATCTTGCCTGGAGTTACCTCTGCAGGCCACTTTGTAGATAGGGGCAGGAAAATAGTTTGAATCTGTGACTCTATGTGGCAATGTATTTAACATGTATTCTATTAGCTGGAATAAATACTTTCTCTCATGCTACCACAATCATCGTGGGACTAGACAGATCTTACCAGTATTTTTATATGACTACATTGAATCTCTTAAGTATAATGTAGTTATAATTACATCAGAGTGAAATGCTGCTTGCCTCCAACCAAGCAAGCGTGGCTCCTCTAATAAGTCTAAAAGGCTAATGTCCAAAACAACTATGAAGTAAGACTAGGATCTTGTGACGGCTTGGAGAAATATATCACTGTCACTGTCACTGTCTTCCCGTTCATCATCGATTTGCTCGAGCGGGCCCCAGTAACATCTCCATATGTCCTGTCTCATATTAGTAGAGCCCAAGGCATCTGCTTGCTCCAGGAACATAAAGAGCCTCAATCCATTCTGGAATGAGGTCTATAATTATTACTGGTATTTGGCATATATATCAAATACAACACGGGTAGCTTGCCAGGCTCTGCCGTGCAGGTAGCATACTCTTGTAGGCAGAGTATGCTACAGGAGAAACATATACCTGGCTGCAAAATATCCATGGTACAGATACATGCCCTACCCCCAATCTGCATAGGGTCTGCAGGGAAACTTCATGGACAGACCTTGGCTAGGAAAATATTAACATTTCAATGGGACTAGGTGAGGTCCTAGGAGAAGCAAACCTGAGGGATTGACTTAACTGCTTTCCATTGAAGTGGGCCTGTCAGGGCTGAAAAGATATAAAAGCAGTAGCCTGCTCTCACTCTTCTCCTTCTTCTTTGCCCTCTGCCTCTGCTCTCCTTCTCTCCGTTCTCTGTCCTGTTGGGCCTTAGTACGCGTGGTAGCGGCCACCTTGGCCTAGGATTCTAAACCTACATGTGGCCAGGGCCCAACTAGGAACCTAAAGTCGGGGGTTTTCCGGTTACTGGATTGTACACCAGAACCTGTGAGAGTAAAAGCCCTTTGAAACTTTGCTAGATTCGTGAGTCTTTCTCTGTCTACCAGTCGCCAATCCCCTGGGGCAGAAGGGATTCCTGACCTGCTTCCTGATTTTGTCTGGGAAACCAGCGTTTTCCAACAGTATCCCATATGGTCTCCTGAGCCCCGCCAGGAGAAATCCTTGAGCATTGCTGGGTGTGACCCAAAATGAAAAAAAAATCAAGATACTATGGAGGTATTTACCAAATGGTATATACACACACTTTGTAATGCAACGTTTTTTAGCTTACTGATTTTCATTTCTCAAGGTTTCATTTGATTTTATCAGGTAAAACAGGGCTAGTCATTTTTGAGAGTTTCTCATATCTTACTCATTCTTTTGATAACATCTTTACTCTGTTAAGCATATGGAATTTATTCCATAAATAATGACCCAATTTCTGACAGCCTTAATTGTTGTCTGTTACTTTTTCTGGTTGCCTTTGAAGGAGGGTTTGGTTTCCCCCAAAGTGTACCAGAAATTTTTTTTTTCAAATTTTTATTTTGTTAACATGCTATGAATTATAGTTACCACAGTTGACTTTTTTCAACGTTGTCAACTTTCCTCCACCAGTGTCCCCTTATTCCCTATCCTTCCCCATTTCTCCAGTCAAAACCCCAGCCTGCCATCTTGACAGACACATTTTAAATCTGGTTACTAAAGTTTGGGTCTCATGATTTCAGGGTTGCTGACTCTGTGGCTTGGATATTTAGCTCTATCATTCTTTTATACCACCTGAATTCTTTGACCCCTGCCCGCACTGATTCTCATCCTTCTCTTCTCCGCCTCCCCTTCCCTCTATTTCTTTCCTTCTCTTCTCTATACTCTGGAGCTAAGGATGATCTATGCCTTTCCCGCTTCACGTCAATGGTATTTTCTATCTGGGAATCTTGAAGGCCTGCGGTAAAAGTGGTTCCTCTAGTGAGGATTGGCTGTATTTCTAAACTCCGAGTACTACCAATTCTGGTCACATTAAAACAAACTATCAGCTAGTTTTTCAGACCACAATGAGCATATAAATTTGGCAGCAAACCTCCATAAAATTTATCCCATGTTTATCCATTCTCTGCTTTTTCTTTCTGCTATCAAGAACCAGAGGTAATAGAGCAAGTTTCTTTTCTATCTTGTTTGGTAGGGAAAGGAAGTTGCAGAAATTCCTAGTTTAAACTGTCACTGCTTTAGGCATCCAAGATCATTTATAAGAGTGTACATAAAGGTCACAAATCTGACCTTTGTGTTCTCCTAGACTGCTTCATTTTTTCCATCACTATCACTATCACTATCTTTCCATTGATCATCGATTTGCTAGAGCGGGCACCAGTAATATCTCCATATGTCCTGTCTCATGCTAGTAGAACCCAAAGGCATCCGCTTGCTCCAGGAACATAAAGAGCCTCAAACCATTATATTAGGTCATGGGAATGACCTAATATAAATGTTACTGGTATTTGGAATATCAAATACGACACAAGCAGCTTGCCAGGCTTGCCATGCGGGTGGCATACTCTTGTAGTCACCTCTAAATAAAGCAATTATTGATGAACTCGCTGGCGCTTAGCGGCCACAAGAGCCGGGCTGTGATAGTCTTGTCTTCTGGGTGGAGTTGTGATGAGAAAGAAGTCCGGATGTGGAAACGCCCTTTGTTCCCGGCTAAACCTGCCATGTCTCCCGGGCACCTCATGAGCAGCTGGGCACAGGGAGAGCAAGTAGCAGCTCTGCCCCATGTCTGAGAGTCTCTGGTTCAGCATACCTGGGCCGGATTGGAAAAAAAAACTGGGTCATTTTTCTGAAACACCTAAAAATATAAATAGAACATATATATTTTATACATAGTCATTTTAAAAATTGGGTCATTTTTGCCATGAAGATATTAAAACAGCTCTCTGGTCACTTAAGGGTAGTCAGTCACCCAAGGGTGAAGTTTTAACCTAAGCACTCTTGCTTTCTGATCCAGGCTTTCAAGGCTTCCTCCCTGGTTTATCTTGCCTCTTGTCAGCACAGTTACTCATTAAAAAATATTTTAAGGCCAGAGAGATAACACACCGTGCAGGATGCTTACTTTGTACATAGTAGAGAACCCAGGTACAATTCCTGGTACTCTGTATGGTCCCCTGAGCCCTGCCAGGTGTGATCCCTGAGTAAAGAGCCAGGAATAAGCCCTGAACACAGTTGGATGTAGCTCCCAAACTAATTATGTATGTATGTATGTATGTATGTATGTATGTATGTATGTATATATGTATGTATGTATAAAATATATATGTTCTATTTATATTTTTATGTGTTTCAGAAAAAATTTCAGACCTACACTTCATGATGTTACCTCTAATATATGCTTTTTAATTTATTTTTTATTGAATCACAATGAGATACACAGTTCAAAGTTGTTTAGGACTGGGTTTCACTCACATAATATTTCAACACCCATACCTTCACCAGTGTATATTTCCCACCACCAATCCCTAGTTCCCTTCCACGTGAAACCCCGCCCCTGCCTGCCCTATGATAGGTACTTTTCTTCTCTCTCTCTCTCGGTCACGTCTTCTGTCTGTCTGTCTGTCTGTCTGTCTGTCTATCCTCTCCGATGTGGTTTTAAATGTGCCAGTGTTTAAATATAAGAATTTAATCGTGCCTGGCTTTGAGATTGTCTCAACAGTCCTCACCTCCTAGTATCAGCCTTTCAATAAGTCCCAACATGTTGTATCAAGAATGATCAGAGGATCAATAAAATAGAATAGAAATGATGGTTTGCCAAGGTTATATAAGGCACTCATCCAGTTAGCACTTTTCTTTCTGGGATCCCTCACTTTGGGGACCCAGCTGCCATGTTGTGAGAACACTTAAGAGCCAGAGCCATTAGACAGAGGCCATCTGCCAATAGCCACAAAAGGGAGTTTAGAAGCAAATCCTTCAGCCTCTGACAAGGTTTCAGATGACATAGCCTTGGACACTGTCTTGACTGCAAACAACTGAAAGATCCTGAGTCAGACCTATTCAGCTAAGAAAAAGTGGTTTCTGAATTTCTGTCCCTGATAAATCATATAAATAAATGTTTGTTGTTTAAAGTTACCAAGTTAGGTGTTTTTACAGCTTAGCAATGATATAAAATAAAAACCTTTCTATTCTACCTAAATGTCAAAAAAAATTGGGAAATGTTCCTTCATTGAAATATTATTGGGGACAGAAAGATAGTATAGCAGGAAAGGTAAGCACCTTCCCGCCTTGAATGCAGGCAGCTTGGGTTTCATTCCCCACACTGCATTTGGTCCCGGAGCCCTGCCAGGATTGATTCATGAGCACATAGTCAGGAGTGTGGCCTAAAAACAAGGCCCAAACACTACCAATAGTAAAGGGGAGGGAAGAAATGTGGGTTGGTTTATCTATTAACTTTTAATCCCACAGTCTCTAAGATCAAGTCTCATCACCCTTCAGAAATGGCATGCATGAGATAAGGGGGTGGGTGAGTTTCAGTAAAGACAGCATTGTAGGTCTGATGTGAGGTTCAGGAAGGCATGTTGTGAATAGGAAAGTGACTGGGGTCTCTGAGCTAGAGCTTCTTTCCACACTTCTGCTCAACCCATTTCCTCCCTATCCAAAAACAAACAAATAAAAAAAATCCTGTCTGGTCTGGAGAAAAGACCTCATCCACTTTTTCTCCAATCAAGTAAATTCTCCTCTTCATGGATCTTCAGTTGTATCACTTCTATCACTTATATTCCCGTTGTTCATCGATTTGCTCAGGTGGGCGCCAGTAACGTCTTCATTCATTGGGAATGAGATCCATTATTGTTACTGTTGGCATTATTGGCATATTGAGTATACCACGGTAGCTTGTCAGACTTTGCCATGGCTCTGGGATCATCCCAGGGGGCCCAATCTTTTTCTATGTCAGACCATCAACCATCCAGGGCCCACGGGGCAGAGCCCTGGGTATAGACAAGCCTGTCTCCTGTCTGCCACCTGCCAATGCAGCCAGGTACCGCAGCCACATCTGCAACACCACAAGGGGCAGGTGGCAGACAGGAGACAGGCTTAGAGACAGGATCTTCAAAGTCTTCTCTAATTGCACCAAAAGGAGAGCTTGTTTCTCCCTCCTGAGAGCTAACATCGCTTTCAGTGCCTGCAGAGCTTCCTCACCACAAGAGCTCTCACTGCCCACTTCCAGAATTAGATCCTGACACATGTGGGCATCTATGAAGACCATGACTGGCACCTGGCACCTGTTCCCTGCATGTAGGAGGTATTCTGGACTACAATAATGAAGGTCAACTTTAGGAAGGCCAACATTCTTATTCTTGGTAAGAGTCTATTGCTATTTAAACTGTGATTTGAATATGAAATATAAAATTTAAAGGCTTTGGCAGCCTTAGTGAAGGGGTATAGGCCTATACTAGCATAGTCAAGAGTATTTCCAAGCCACCATGCACAGCTATATTGTGTGTGGTGTTCTACAAAGGTAGAGAGAGAGAGAGTTTGGGAAATGGAACCCAGTCATCAATCAACTCATTAAACCTTGTACCAGCTTTGTAGAGGGTAGACAATTTTATCACTAATCCACCTGGAAGATTCATTTTGAAACACACACAGAGGTGTCCTCTGTCCTAGGCAGGCCATGAACACTTCAGAGTGTAGGAAAGTACAGTGTTGCCAGAGTCTAACCTGCACTAAAATACAAGGACCACGGCTCTGCTATTAGGAGTCCTGGGACCATCAGGGAATGCAGGCAGTAAGCTGGTTCTGTTTCTCAAGAGAGTGGTATCACGATGAGTGCTTTTCTCTCTCCCTATGTAATTGTACCTATCTCTGACCTTGATTTAGGGACTTTTTTCCTTACTATATTCCACAAGTTGCCACATTGCTCTCTCCATGACTCATTCTCATCTTTTTTTATTTATTTTAATGCTCATTGTTTCCTAGATAAACCAGTTTTCTAGGTTGATATTTAATACATCTGCTTTTAATAAAACAAGCAGAGTGCTTATATTTGTGCAAACAAAACAAAGTGTCAAATAAATGGGCCTTATAACTACCACTTGAATGCACTCATGACCCTTTTGTTCAGGTGGATGAGATCTGAGGTGCTGCTTTCTGTTTTCTTTTTAAAAATATTTCTGCACCTGGACGGAGAGATAACACAAGAGAGTGCTTGCCTTACATGCTTCTGATATGGGTTTGCTACCCAGCACTTTACCAAGCCTGCTAACAGTGATCACTGACAGCAGAGTCAGGAGTAAACTCTAAAATTCTGAAAACCTTCATGTGTGGCCCCAGAACCTACCCACTCCAAAACCCTCCCTCCACCCTCAGGTGCCCTGCCCTCCGCACCCAAAAAATCTTCCTACACCTGTCAGGACTTCTTATGACCAAGAGAAGATATATTTTCTCCATCACCAGAATATAGTCTTTTCAAAATTTATTGTTAGTTTTTGTTTGTTGTAGGGCACATCTGAGAGTCTTACTCCTGGCTCTTACTTAGGGATCACTCCTGGAAGACTCTGGGGACCATTTAAGGTGCCAGGAATCAAACAGGGCCAATTGCGTGCAAGGCAAAGGCCCTATTCACTACACTATCTCTCTGACCCACGGCATATTCTTAACTAAATGCCGATATACATACCTAAAACTCAACTTGATACCAATTTTCCCAACTATTCTAGCTTGTATAAAGTTGACTCGTATTCTAAAATTCTTTATTATGCCTTTACTCAACAGCAACAAAAACAACAACAAAACTGACATTACATTAATTCATTTTGGCTGATTAATACGTTTTCAAAGAAATGGCTGCCCCACAATTTGTTCTTAATTTTCTACAGTCAATAATTGATTTTGTATTCTAGCCACATGGTAAATAATAACATTACTTGTCTTTGACAAGGATTTAAAAACTTGAGGTCATAGTCTTGCATTCTCTTAGCAGTCCTAGATGCCTGGGATTTTAATAATTTTGTTATTTGCCAAAAAACCTTAGGAGAACTTGCTTTTGTCTTCCATTCTTCTTCATATATTCTTTTCTCTACAATTTTCCACTTCAGATATTTTGTTTTAAAAAATCTATCTATGCTTAGGACATTATATAGACTTGGAGTTGGAGATTTTAATGGGATTTGATTTAAGGCCAATCTAAAGACTACTTTTAAAATATAAGTAATAACAAGTACTACAAAACAAATTCACCATGAAGTAACCCTTAAGGTACCCTTATAAGGTAACCTTATCTTGTGGCTTAAAGGTTACCTTCCCAAGTCTTCAATTTTCTTTTTCTCTAAACATTTATCATAAAAAATAAAATATTCAAAAACATTAAAGAAAGTATATAGTCAATTCCTATACCCCCTATATTCTACAATAATAATGTGTGCCCTATTTCTTTTTACCACACATCACTTGATCACTTGAATCCCATTATTCATCGATTTGCTCGAGGGGGCGCCAGTAACATTTCCATTGGACCCTATCATGTGCCAATGTAGTCCAATGGCATCTGGTTGATTCAGGAATATGAAGAGCCTCAAACTGTTCCTTCAGGGTCTTGACAAGGAAGTCAGACCATCTTGTAGGTGGGCGGCCACGTGATCTTTTGAAATCCCGTGGGATCGAGTCAGTAACGGCTCTAGTCCAGCGGTTGTCTCCAAATCGCATTACATGTCCAGCCCATCTGATTTTCGATGCCTTGGCAAACAAGACAGCATCCCTGATTCTGGAATAGCGACGGAGGTCAGAACTCTGGATCCCTTCTCTCACTTGAGTGAGGCGTGATATTTCAAGCATAGCTCTTTCGATTCCTCTCTGGGAGACCCGAATAGCATTCTCATCCTGCTTTAGTAGGGCCCAGGTCTCTTAGGCGTATGTTAATGCAGGGAGAATGGTGGAGTCAAAGAGATGTGCCCGGAGCCGGAAGTTCTTTGTCCTTTTAGCTATTTCTTCCACACATATAAGCATATATATTTTACCACACATATAAGCATATATCCGCTCACCAATATACTGCATTCAGGTATTCACGAATCACAGTTTGATTCTTATTAAAGACTAAATATCAGGCATCAGTATACTTTACCTGAAATTATTTTATAAAGTTAAACTGAATAATGTTCATAGAGATGTAAAGTTTTCTCAAGGTCACAAAGCAGTTATTACTCTTTTTTTTTATGGTAAGAACTAAACCCACAGCCTTACACATAAAAGCCAACACTCTCTCAAGTGAGCCACATTCTCAAAGATTACAAGTAATGTAGCAGAAACTCAGAGCCCTTTATGTCAGATTGTAAAACCTACTCAGTAGTCCAGGCCAGAAATATTTCTGATCCCTGCACCATGCTGAGTCTACTGGGGCACCACTTATGGGGATGGGTGAACCCCTGCCCATTGCAACAGAGCCCCAGCACCTAAAAAAAGATCTCCACACTCTACAATTGTCATCATGTTCAAGGCAGGGCTTCACTGTTCCACCATGTTCCACCCAGAAATTAATCCATTGAAAAACTCAGATATGTGGGTTTTGTGACTGAAATTAAACCTGTACCTATCCCTGCGAGGAGAAAGATAAACTAGATCAAGGAGTAAAAATCTATGAGAAGGACCAAGTAGGTCTCTAACATTAGGTAACTGTGGTAGAATCTGCCCACATACTAAAACCAGTGTAAAGTCAACAGGCAGGAAATCACTAAAATGTAGTTTAAATTATTTATTTGATTTTTTGTTTGTTTTCCTTTTCCTTCTCATTTTGTTGTTTCTGTTGTGATGAACAAGGTCATGAACACCTTAAAGGTCAAGTGCTCACTGGGGGGTTAAACAAATTCTAGTAAGAACCCTACATTTAGGGGCTCAGAAAACAGCACAGTGGGTAGGGTAATTAATTACCTTGCGCCTGGTCAACTTGAGTTCAATCCCCAGCATCCCACATGGGACCCCAAGCACTTCCAGAGTAATTCTAAGTGCAGAACTAGGAGTTATCCCTGCATGCTTCTGGGTGTAACACAAACACACAAAGACTCACACACACACACAAACTTGATTATGGTATAATATTTTTCTGATGGCCACCCAACTGTGCCTTAAATTAGAAGATGCCAAAGAGATTTAAAATATCTCTCTTTTTTCTGTCTCCCCATAAGCCCCATCCCCATCACACACAGACAATTAGTCAAAGTTATCTGGAGGAAGTTAAAAATAATTTCTAACTGGAGAACTGAGTAACTGGAAGCAGGGGAAAGGAAGTGTAAGGGAAGAAAAAAATTATGATGGGTTCATGAAGTGCTACCTCGTGGAGCATTGGGGAGGCAGTCCTTAAAACAACAGATGAGGTATTGAGAGCTTAGAAAGTCAGGATATTAGCCAGAAAAAAGCTTCAGAAACTGGAAAAAGTACATATTCTGGTTTCAGAAATTGGAAAGAAAAATCAAATGAGGAAATATGGATGAGAAGGAAGTAGATATGTACATACAAGCCCCATTGAGTTATCCTTGTATTAATAGAAATATGCTGTATCTTGACTATGTAAATACCAATATCCTGGTACTGGAACTCAACTATAATGTTGCCAAGGGGGAAAACAGTAAGTACACTGAGGGCTGGAGAGATGGTTCAAGAGTTGAGGTGCTTGTTTTGCTTGTGGTAACACCCCTTCAATTCCTGGCACTGCCAGGAGTCACTTCTGATCTCAGAGACAGGAATAGCTCCGGAGAACTGCTAAGTGTAGCCCAAACCTTTGCCTCTTTCTCCCCAAGTTAAAAAGACTAATTTCAAAGTAAAACTGGGCTTTATCCATCATTCTAGCGCTTCCTAATTACACCGTGGTATTTCCTTTAAATAGTCTTCTCTGCTTTTCACAAAGTATTTGCCTCTAGTCTCTGAATCAGCATATCTGGGCTGGGCTTGAAAAAGACTGCTGCAGGGTGGGTCTTGATAAGCTGGGCTGTGATCAGCTCTTCTGCTGGGTGGAGTTCTGACAAGAGGGGAATCGGATATGGAAAATGGTGGCCCTCATGGTGTGTGGGGTTCCTCTGGCTTCTTGCAAGGCTCTGCT
>JAJIBD010036352.1:0-15287 GCA_021461705.1 Cryptotis parvus
AGTCCCATTTGTTTAATAGCCACCTAGTATGCACTTACCACTTATTCTCCTTTTTACGTTAAGCCCCCTTTTTATCTTTCCCTGTTTGAGTGTCCTTTCAGTAAGTTATTGACATTACCCAAAAGGAAAAGATTTACTAACTTTACAGGCTTGGAATGTAGAGTCTAGATTCTATTACGCCTGAAATACTGTCTTTTTTAATGTTTTCAAAATGAGAGGTAAGGATTTCTGGTTTTTTTTATATCTATACATTGAAAAAAGTTTCTAGTGGAAATTGCCAGTACTCATAGAATATTGTGTGTTGTATTATCTTTGAATAAATAGGATTTAAAATAAGCTTGACCAATTTAAACTTGATGTATAAAAAGTTACTGGGTGACCTTTTGTTAAAATTTGCCTTATATAACATTTCTGGTTTCATAATCTTGTTTTTTAAGTAATCAACTTCTATTTCACCTTTTAACACCATAGCCATATCTACTTAACTTTATGAAACTTTATGTGTGTCATTTCAGTTTTAAGATTTTGTGTATTGGCTTATGCCCTAGTTTTAAAATTTTTTACATTTTTTCTTAACATCCTTTTTCACTGTCCTTCTGATTGATACTTCTCAAGTGTTGTCTTTGAAAATAAACATGACTCATAGCACTTGGGTAGCCAGAGCATGCCAGTAATGAATGCCTATGTACATTTTGAGGCTGCGGTAAAATAAATATAGCAATTCCTTTCCCTTTTTCTTTGAAACAGAAACTTGATACTGGGGTTAAATTTAAAGATTGGCATAATCGCAGTTTGGGAGAAAGAGAAACAAGGTTGTATTTGAAGGCTCGCTTTCCCAGTTTTTGGAAAAATAATTTAATTTACAGTATTAATGTACAGTTTGAAATAATCTTATAGTAACTGCAAGTCACCACATCTTAAGCAGTATATTTATGCTTTTAATAATTTACTGGCTTTCAAACATGTACCTTGAACTCTAATAAAGAGTTACTGTATGTACAGCTAAAACCTTCAGGGAGGACAAGGAAGAGATTGCTCAGTGGGCTAACTACAGTCTTTGCATGCAGGAGGACTGGGTTCTTCCTGGGCATTGCTGGAACCAACTCCCGAGCACTGAGCTGAGGGTAACCCTCTGAGTCTTCCAGGCATGCCCCCCAAACAAAAACTAAACCCAGAGTAAGGGGTCCAGGGCGCTTCTGGCCCAGGTTTGATCCCCAGCACCACAGGGCAACCTGAGCAACCACATCCCTCAACTGATGACGCCTGTCTCTATTTTTTCTAATAATTTTGGCATTTCATATAAATTGAGTAGTCTACAGTTAAAATTCTTGTTAGAAAAAATATATATAGATAGATATCTATATATAGATATCTATAGATTTCTCTCTCTATGTATATATATATATACACTCTATATATATATATATATATATATATGGGCTGGAGCGATAGCTCAGCCGGGTAGGGGCGTCTGCCTTGTACGCTGGGCCGGCCTATGCCGCCCGGGTCCTATTCGGCATCCCATATGGTCCCCTGAGCACCACCAGGAGTAATTCCTGAGTGCAGAGTCAGGAGTAATCTCTGAGCATTGCCGGGTGTGACCCACCCAAAAAAAAATATATATATATATATATATTTTGGGTCACGCTTGGCGATGCTCAGGGGTTATTCCTGGCTCTTCGCTCAGAAATTACTTCCCGGCGGTGCTCGGAGGACCATATGGAATGCGGGGATCGAACCCAGGTCGCCAAGTGCAAGGCAAATGCCTTACCCGCTGGGCTATGGCTCCGGCTCCTTGGGGGGAATATTTAATATATATATATATATATATATATATATATACACACACACATATATATATGTATATATATTATATTTTTCTTCCTTTGGTCTTTTTTTTCCTTATTTTTTTTTCTGGAATTGTAGCTGAGTTATTACTGTTTACCAAGTAATAACTTTATTGATCTCATTTTTTTTTTTTTTTTTTTTTTGCTTTTTGGGTCACACCGGCGTGCTCAGGGGTTACTCCTGGCTCTGCACTCGGAATCACTCCTGGCGGTGCTCGGGGGACCATATGGGATGCCGGGACGAACCCGGCGACATGGGCCGGCCCGGCAAGGCAAACGCCCTACCCGCTGGGCTTCGGCCCGGCCCCATCTCATTTTTTTAGCCTGCATTTTCATTGATTTCTTTTTTTATTGTGAGGGCTGGGGGCCACACCTAGCAATGCTCAGGGATTACTCCTGCCTCTGTACTTAGGAAATCACTCCTGGTGTGTTCAGGGGACCATATCCGGTGCCTAGGATCAAATCCAGGTTGGCTGTGTGCAAGGCAGGCACCTCACCCATTATTTCTCTAACCCCTGATTTCTGCTTTAAAAAGTTTTTATCCTGAATTTTTTTTTTATTTGACTACTCTCTAAGTTTTTCATCTTTAAAATTTCTTGATAAGGGGCCAGAGTGATAGTAGGTAGGGCGTTTGCCTTGCCCGCGCCAACCTGGTTTGATCCATATGGTCCCCAGAACACCACCAGGAGTAATTCCTGAGCCAGGATTAGCCCCTGAGCATTGCTGGGTGTGACTGAAAAAAAGAGCAAAAAAACAAAAAATAATGAAATTTTTCTGATAAATGTGCCTGGAGCCATATAATCTTCTTTTCCCTAAAGTCCTGCCTTTTAAGTCTTCTGATACTTTATTTTTTCTTTTGAGTCACACCCAGCGGCCGCTCAGAAGTTACTCCTGGTTCTTCACTCAGGAATTATTCCTGGAGGCTGTGCTCAGGAGACCTTATGGGATGCCAGGGATCAAACCCAGGTTGGCCGCATGCAAGGCAAACGCCCTACCCACTGTGCTGTCACTCTGGTCCTCCTCCTAATATTTTTGACCCAAATAGTACAGTGGGTGTGGTGCTTTGCCTTGCCGTGTGGCTGACCCTGTTCAGTCTCAGGCACTACATACGGTTCTCCAACCAGCTTCCAGGAGTGATCCATGAGCACAGGGACCCAAAAACAAGTAAAACGAAATAATAACCCTACTCTTTGGGATTTAGTCAGGGTTCCTTTACCTAGAAAGGAAATGGCCTGACAGACTAATGTCAATATTTCGAATGTGTCAGTATTTCAATAAAACCCTTTCATTCTCTTCCACTGGGCAGAGTTCATCTATTTATTTTTGGCCAGAGAATATGGGAGCTCAGGGCAGCTCCCAATAGGGTTCAGTGCTAAGGCCCAAGAAGAGATGCAGAGCTGTTCAGTTGCCCCTATGGTACCAGGTGCCACCAGTGTTTGGGGGACTACAGCTTATAGACTCTTTGGGAGCCAGCTCTGTATTTCTATTTTTTGTACCTTGTTCGAATTGTATTTTATTAAGTATTTCATTCTTTTTGCTTACATTTTTTATCAGTTTGATCAGGACTAATCAGAATAATAATAATAATGGTTAATTTTTTCTTAGAGTTCTGTTACCGCTTTGAGGCTTATTTAAGGGGAATTTGTTTATGTTGATATTTTTCACCAGCATATATATTTATATATTTACTTCTTTTGGGAAAAATTCAAGCCATTAGTTTATTACAAGAATACTATGAAGGGACCAAAGCGATAGCACAGTGGGTAGGGCGTTTGCCTTGCTTGTGGCCAACCGGGTTTGATCTCCAGCATCCCATATGGACCCCCAAGCACTGCCAGGCATAATTCCTGAGTGAAGAGCCAGGAGTAACCCCTGAGCATTGCCGTGTGTAACCCAGAAAGCAAAAAAAAAAAAAAAAAACCCACCAAAAAAGACTACTATAAAAAATAAAATAGATCCTTCCTGTAGATTTACTAGTGGTTGTTATTTTTTTTCATATTTGCTTCTTGTTGTTTATGCTCATTTCTTTTTTATGCTCATTTCTTTGTATACCTGTATTTGGTACACTATTTGAGAGTCCAGCATAATGCTTTGCTTTTAAATACAAGCAACATGGTTACTCTCCTACAGAATCTCTATACTCTGATATTTTAGCTCTTATTTCTTTAATCATGTTATCATCCGCTATCTATGCAGATTTTCTTTAATGTATCAGTAATGTTCTTTCTTGCTCTTCCCCATTCCTCCACTCATCAGTGACATGTAATTTTATCTCCACACCCCCTTTAGTCTGTGTTCTAGGACAGTTCTTGACCCCTACTTCTTGATGTTTTGTGGTGGTTGGACCAGTTGCTGGGTAAAATGGCTATTTGTTGGACCTGTTCGTTTCTGTATGAATAGATTCAGGTTAAATGTCTTAGGGAAATAATCTTTTACAAAGTGATGTATTATGATTCAGTGTGTCATTGCCACTCCATGGTGACAGTTTTCCCTGACACAGGAATGTTAAATTTGATCATTTTGTTAAATTGATGCTCGCAAGGTCTCCCCATTAAGAAAACTGTCTTTGTTACACATTGATGATGTGTGGCGATGCTTAAGGCTGAATGGAATTTCAGCAACATCTGACCCAGTGTTAGTACCATTGATTTTAACATAGTTTAACAGTAGTGATATTCTGGGCCAGAGAGGTAGTATGGTGGGTGAGGCGCTTGCTTTTACATGAGGTCGACCCTGTTCGATCCCTGGCACCACATGTGGTTCCCTGAGCACTGTCAGGTGTGGCCCAAAAACCAAACCAAAGTGTAGTTGTTTTATTTTTATTATTCTTTTTTTGCTTCCACTCTTGTAATTTTGTCGTTTTATTGGGCATTGTGATTCCATTTCCAGCTTTCCTCTTCTCTTTCCTTTATAATTCCTTTAATTCTTTCTTGTTCATTAACTGTCCATTTCCACAACCTTCGTTGGCTTCAAATTCATTTCTTTGTTTTTATTGAATGGTTTAAACCGTTGCTTTTAACTTAAAATTTTATCATTTGTTAGTTAAAAAAAAATCTCTATCCCTCTCAAAAAGGCAAATACTTTCTTACGTATTCATGTTTTTTTTAAAGGCTTTCTTCCTCCCAATCAGGTTGATGGTATCTAGAATTTTTAATTATCTTTACTAGGAATATACTATCTTCCTTTTCTGCTTTTCCACTTTTTCCTTAATTCCTTCTTCCCATTTTGTATAACTTCAACTTTCTTTGAATTCTCCTAAATGGATAAAGTAATAATTGATAGTAATTTTTATATAAAATAATAAGAATCTCTTATAAGTGCAATAGCTTAGTTCTCTTAACTTTGCCATGAGACGTTACTCTACTAAACACTGTATGTAGGTACTTTTGGTCTAACTGGGTGTTCTTTCAGCTCGCTTCACTTCTTCTCAACTGCTTTTTGTTTGCTTTTACTTTAAAAAAGGAATTAAGATATTCGCGGGGGGTTCTATAGATGTTTGAATCATATAGAAGCAGTGAACTTGGTAATGCTGTTAATATTATAAAAAACAGTAAGCAGACAGAAACTCTCTAAAATGTCATTGAAATTTATAAAGTAAAAGCTTTAAAAAAACTGCAAAAGACCAAAGCTCCTCCCTGCAACTACCCCCCCCTGGTTCATAGTTAAAATGATATGGACAATGAATTTTCATTGTTTAATTTTATTTAATGGGGAAATAATTTCTCATTCCCTTTTCTTGTCTCCTTGTTCTTGACATTTGTTTCATTACTAAAGATTATTTTGTGTATTTGCCAATTAGGAGTAATAAACCTGTTCCAAGACCACTACCATTATAAAAGAGTCTCTCTGAGTAATGATTTATTATGGTTTTATTTATTTACTTGCTTGTTTGTGTGTTGTGTGGGGAGGTGAGCATCCGACTATGCTCAGGGATTACTCCTGGCTCTGTGCTCAGAGATCACTCCTTGCAGGGTTTGGGGGATCATATGTGGTGCCAGGGATTGAACCCAGGTTGACTTGTTATTGCTCAGGCCCAGGTTTAACATGGGGTTTTAGGTTTTGTTTTTTCTATTTGGGGGCTGTACCTGGTGATGTTCAGAGCTCAACTCCTGACTCTGCATACAGGAATTTGTCCTGGCAGTGCCTCAGGGGCAATATGGAATGCCAGAGATCGGTGAAGACAGAAAGTGCCCTTCTTGCTATCCTATCTCTTCAGCTCCAACATGTCCTTAATGTTTAAATTGTTAAACTGGAAGAATACTTGATGGCAGAACAGAAACATAAATAACAGCTTAGTTTGGACATGTGTCTCATCTTAAAGAATAGTGTCCAGTACTTGATTGGAAGGCTTTCCTTGTCATTTTCAAGAGCAGCACAGGGAGGCAGAGAGTTAAACAGGGGAGTTCATGAAATATAATCTCTCATTAGAATTTCAGAAATGGTGCAGCAAATTATTACGGTCAGTTGGTCAACTCACTGGTCAGGGTCAGATGTTTTTGTTTGAACATCTAGGGAAAGACTGAAGTGTATTGTGTCAGCTGTGTGTGGAGAATCCCCCTATTCAACTGCAAGATACACTGTCATTTTTAATCTTTTGTGGCCCAAGTTGGCCTTGTGTCACCTGATTCTTTTTTATGTTGTGGCTTTTGAATTGAAACAGCAATCTATATGATCAAGTTTTCAATTATAATCCTAAACCCAGTTAGTGAAAAAATCTGTAGACTGTTGATTGGTACTAGAGGACTATTATGCAGACTTAGGGATAAATCAGTCCTTATTGGCTTGCATTTGGAAAAGAATATTCGAAGTCTGTCTGTGTTGCATCATTTAGTGCAGCTGATAAAAATGTAAATTATGTTAAACCTTTGGAAAATGCAGCTTTCAAATCAGCCTTTTTCTTTCCCTTCCTCTTTAAACTGAAGCTGTGTCAATACTCAAGGGCTATGTGGGGTCCTTCTAATTTTTTTTTTTTTTTTTTTGCTTTTTGGTCACACCGGTGGCGCTCAGGGGTTACTCCTGGCTCTGCACTCAGGAATTACTCCTGGCGGTGCTCGGGGGACCATATGGGATGCCGGGGATCAAACCCAGGCCGGCACAGGCTGGCACGCGTGCAAGGCAAACGCCCTACCGCTGGGCTATCGCTCCGCTCCAATTTTAACATAATTTGAGTAATTTCAGGAATTTTTGGAGATCTAGAAATTGAAGACTAAGAGGGGCTTAATTCAGTTTAAACCTTCAGATGCATTTATTTATAATGTGCAGGTCTGACAGGTAGAGAGATCAGTGAGTGCGGTGGCACATTATGTCTCTTGCGATGATGTCTAATGGGAGAAGTGTGTCTGAAAATTGTTTTTTTTTTCCCAATGAGTACTTTGTGTTAGATATAGCTGTTCACTAGCATTGGGACTTGTAGGATGAATATTAAAAGACAGCTTGGGCCTTTTGCAGCTAAGTGGCTTATAAGGTCAGTCAAGGGAAGACACAAAATGAGCCGGCCCTAGAAAAGTCTCTCTCAATTAAGGTGTAGAGGGCTTAGACTTAGGTCAGGGATTGAGGAAACTATATAGCATCTAAATTTTTAGCCAGAAAAGATGATCTTTTTAATAATAAAGAAATAATAATAAATAGAATATAGTAAAGTATAGTTGCAGGCATTATATATCTTGGAAAAAAAAGGGTAGTTCTAAAATTAAGTTTTAGTCTATAAACATTTTTCTAATGAATTGGATTACTCATCATTTTGAATGCTGCCTTCTGTTAAATTACTCCTTTTAACATGAATTGAGTTGACTGTATTTTTGTTTAGTCATACTCCTAAATGTTAGCTGAAATTCATTTAATGTTTCAAATTTTTATTTTTTAGATATACTATAAAAATTACACAGCTGTTGCTTGGAGATGTATGTGAAATACTTTGAGGAAATGGGATCGTGATTTAGGGTTCTATGCCAGCTGACAGTCAGCTGCTGCGAAATTAAAAGATGAAGCTAACAGGAAAAAATGGGTTCAAGCATCAGTGATACTTCAGAGTTCTGAGTATTGCGCTTTGTCTTAGGTCCCTATTTGTTGCGACATTTTCATGATTAGATTTGTTTTATGTGGTTGTTGGAAAGCTAGAAATATTTTTCTCATTTGTCAGAATTAGAGCAAGTTTAACCAACTATTTCTGCCAAGATTCATTTATTAAATCAGTTCCCTCTTCACACTTCATTTGACTAAAATTAATTGATTAGCAAAAATATTTCATTTGAATCTCTGTGCCACAATTCATCTCGTAGTTCCAAGATTGAGATATTCTTCAGTCTCAAAATTAAATATGTCTGACATTCATATTGAATTTTCTATATGCTGGTTTTAGCTCATCTAACTCTGCATGGTTATTTAGTGCATTAGTTTCTAATCTCACATTAATGCTCTTTGCAAAGAGAGCTGAATTGTTTTCCCATTGACTTCACACCCCAAATTGTGTATCTTTCCTGTGAAAAGTGATTTCTAATGAAAGGCTTAAAATGACTGGGGCTGGCGTGATAGTACAGCAGGTAGCGCATCTGCCTTACATGCATCCAACCTGAGTTCGATCCCTGGCACCCCTGTATGGTCCCCTGAGCACCTCTGGGTATGACCGAAACAACAGCAAACAATAAGATTTTTATTTTTTAAAATTTGTATATTTTCTTTTTCTGACAAAAAGTTCAAAAAAAAAATTTTTTTTGAGTTTAAAGATTTTTTAAAAATAGTGGTTGTCCATATTTCATGCTGGACAATATGTTTTACTTGACATTTAGTATTTGTTTACTTTTTTTACATTTTTTTGTTTACATTTGTTTACTTAACATTTAGCAGCTACCTGATTATCCTTTAAGTATTGACATTGTAAGTGGAGGTATTACAGTTTTTGCTCTAGGACTAACAGTGTTTAATAAAAAATTAATATGATGCAGTGTGAATCACATGCTAAGAGCACACTTGGAGTTCTGAGGTGCGTGCAGGCCTACAGTGGTAGTATGTAAGAGACCAGTCTTAGAAGCCTACTTGGCTGTGAACAGGTATAGGGCGGCAACTCACAGGTGAAAGTTAAGAGAACTTTACACACTTGCAGGAAAAGGAAAAGAAATAGAGAGATGAAAACTGTCACACCAGGGGGAAACAGAATCACTGATTCAGTGAGTTGTGGTAATATAATTTTTTAGTAACACGGTCCCGGAGACCGGAGGCTGCATTGGCTGAAGATGCCCTCCCTCAGGGAAAAAGGAAAAAAAAATAGTGTGTGTAGTTGTCAGTTCACAAGCTTTTCAGAACAGATTGCCTTTAAAATTTGAATCTAGCCATATTCTAGGAGAGCAGTGTAATACTCTCAACAGTATCACTTCTGCATTTCTGGCAGCACTTCAAGTTTTATTGCATATGTACTCCTCTCAACTGCAAAGGTAGCTTTAAAAAAATGGAAGCTGAAATCACCTAAAAAAAATTACATTTTCTCTCAAGACACATTCCTTTTGCTATTTTTCAGCAGGCTCAGCAAAACAGACTTTCTGCAAATAACCACTGATGTTTACTAAGTTCATTTTACGGTCAGAAGAGCACAACAACAAGGCCTTCTAGTCAAGCAGTGATTTTTTTTTTTAACCCTGTAATAATTACTACACTACCTTATTTGAATGTTTTATAGAAACACTGGACAAGAAATACATTTTTTTTAATGTGGTATAGTTTATTTTGACTCAAGATGACTGGTAAGGTCCTGGAAAATGGCTCAGTGGGCTGGAGTGCATGCTTTGTGGGAACCTGGGGTTCGATCCCTGGCACCTCTGGTCTCCTAAGCATCTAGCTGGGAGTAGGCCCCTTCCCTCCCTTCAAAAAATTGGGGCTGAAGAGCTAGTATGTTTGAGCCCCTGCCCTTGAATACAGCCCACCTAGGTTTGATCCTTGGCACTCTTTATGGTTCCCCTGAATTCCCCAGAAGTGATCCCTGAGTGCAGAGTTAGGAGCAAGACTCCTGAGCTTAGCCAGTTGTGGACTAAAACAAACAAAAAAAAAAAAAATATATATATAAAGGCAGACTTTATAACTTTTTTAATGTTGTGTCGTACTTTCTTTTCTTTTAATATTTTATTATACCACAGTTAAATATACAATTACAAAATGTTCATGTTTGAATTTTGGTTCTACAGTGTTTCAACACGCATCCCTCCACCCCTGCCCATCTCCCATCACCAATGTCCCCACCTCTCTCCCCCTTCCCCCAGCCTGCCTCCATGGCAGGTTCTTTATCTCCTTTCTCTCTCTCTCTCTCTCTCTCTCTCTCTCTCTCTCTCTCTCTCTCTCTCTCTCTCTCTCTCTCTCCCTCCCCCTCTTCCCTTTCTTACATTGTAGATTGTAATATATTCTAGAACATGATTGGTTCCACTAGTTTGATGTACTGGGTCCAGACCACAAAAATGGCAGCTATTATGGTGAGCGGAGTCTCATCCGGCTGCTTCCGAGGCCCTACATAGGTGATGGGCCCACTCCCAAAAACCCGTCTTGCCTCCTGGGAGCCTCATGGTCAGCTGAGCTAGGGGAGAGCTGGATGGCAGCTTTCTCCGCGTCTGAGTCTCTGCATCATGGCCGAGAGCCCTGAGGCAGTTCGTGGAAGGGCCACCAGGCCTCTGGGATGGGTCAGAGAGGGGAAGGGATACCCCAGCTCCATCTCCAGGAACGCCCAGTGACTTCTGCCTCCGAGAGCCTCCTACCTGGACTCAAACCTCGGCTGCTCTGAGCTGGTATTGAGATCAGCGTCTCTCTTGTGTGGGTTCTGATGAGCTGTGGAGTCTGGACCGCAAAAATGGCGGCTATTATGGTGAGAGAGTCTCATCCAGCTGCTTCTGAGGCCCTACAGAGGTGATGGGCCAACCCACAAAACCCATCTTGCCTCCCTGGGAGCCTCATGGTCTGTACTGTACTTTCTAAACACACTAAAACGTATGAACAAAACAGGGGCTGGAGCCATAGCACAGCAGGTAGGGTGTTTGCCTTGAACGCGGCTGACCCGGGTTTGATACCCCGCATATGGTTCCCTGAGCACCACCAGGAGTAATTCGCGTGAGTGCAGAGCCAGGAGTAACCTCTGAGCATTGCTGGGTGAGACCCTAAAAGCAAGCAAGCAAACAAACAAACAAAAAATCATAATGGCTTTCATGATACCCCAGGCTCCAGGAAGACTGCTCCATTAAATAAATAAAATGTTGTGTTTGGGAATGTGGATGGAGTTCACTGGTAGAACACTTACCTTGTGTGGGGCCTTGGGTTTGATCCTCAATCTTGCAAAACAAACCAGAGTGTTTGTATAGTGGTGGGTAAGGCACTTGAGTGCACACCCAGCCTGGCTTTGAGCTTCAGCATCCCAAGACCCAAGACTCCCAAGACCCCCAGGAGTAACTCCTTAGTGCTGAGCCAAAACAAACCCCTCAGCATTGCAGGGTATAACCCCAAAACTAAAACAAAAAACTCTTGAATATATTACAAAATATGTATTACATTTTAATATGAAACTTCTAAAACTTTGTTTCTTTAAGTCTCTTGAGAGCATCTAGGTTTCTTTAGGATTCTATGTACAATTTCATAGAGACTCTTAGACATGGGGTAGAGCTGCTACTTGCTCTCCCCCCAGCCCAGCTGCTCATGAGGTCTTCCTATACTCAGCTAATTTGCAACCCCGGAAGAGATCCAGACCCATCCACTTCAGACCCACAGCTAGGCTGCTCGGCCTGCGCCCCATGTGGAAGCAACCCATGGAGCTGACCTCCCGGTAAGGGGCTCGGCCCTCCCTGGCCAAGTCCAACATTGCTCCAAGGGTTTTCTCTCATGAGCGGGGAGAGACCACGCCTGGCCAGACTCCCGGGAGTGGAGTTTTTTGGGCCCTGCCCTTTTCCTCCGCCTCCATGCCATTTGCCCCGGAAGAGAGAAACCCACCCACACCAGAGCCACATGTCCCTTGGCGTGTGGCCGCTTGCAGCCGTGATATTTTTATAGGATACTGAATTTTGCATAAGGTTCTTCCCAATTTTTTTTCACATTTATACATAGTAAACAGGTATAGACATGTTTTAACTGATACCAGTAAGCCTGGCAAGAAGCCAGAGCAAACCACACATCATGCAGTCAGTCGTTCTCAACATCCAGACTCCACAGTTCCTTAGAGCTCCATCCAAGAGAAAACCTGATCTTCCCCTTTAAGTTTCATCAGTAAATGCTCAGGTTGAGAGCCTTCTACAGAGACTCTACCACCTACCCGGTAATGCCTGGCAAGCCACCGTGTTTTATTTACTTTTATGCAAAAGATTAGTACTATTATGGACCCTCAGTTCCATAACCTGAAGAATGGTTTCAGGCTCCTCCCTGTCCCTGTAGCAAGTAGATGCCCTTGGGTTGCACTTGCTTGTGACAGGACTAATGGAGATGTTACTAGTGCCCACTCGAGCAAATTGATGAACAATGGGAAGACAGACCAGTGACAGTATATAGTCTTCAGATTGAACATATGGTAACCTTGTTTAATTTAGTTAGTTTATGCCAAGGGTCATCTCTTATATGTTCAGGAACTGAATTCCTGGTCCATGGGAATTATCAAAGGAGAAAGAAGAGAAACACACTTTCCCAACAGTCGGGAACAGATTTTTTTTCAGGACAGTTTTACAACGTAGAGTTTGGAACAGAAGTTGGCAGTTAGTATTGAATGCATTCGCCAAACTGTATCTGAAGTAGATTTATGAATATCAAAGACATATTCTTGGAGGGCCAGAGCATTAGTACAGTGGCTGGGCTAATGGCACATGGCCAATCTGGGTTCCACCCCTGAAATGCCATAAGGTTCCCCAAGCACTGTCAGGAGTGATTTCTGTGCAGAGCCAGGAGTAACCCCTGAGCATTGTCAGGGGAGTGGCTCAAAACAAAACAAAACAAAAGCAACACACACGCACACAAAATTCTCTTGGAAAAATTAAGGGGTTTTTGTAGGATAGGGAAAACAGACTTTCTGCAAGTGGCTGTTTCTAAGCATGAAAGCAGCTTTTTTTTTTTTTTTTTAGGTGGGGGTATTGGGCTACACCTGGCAGGTGCTAGTGGTTACTCCTAGCTCTGCACTCAGCAGTCACCCCGGAGGTGCTCGGGAGACTATCTGGGATGCCAGGGATCAATCCCCGGTTGGCCACATGCAAGGCGTGGCGCCCTCATTGCTTTAGCCCCACAGCTTAGATTTCTAGGAATGGAAACTGCTGCATGGAAGAAGCCGTTTATAAAGGATTTAGCTCTAATATAAAATGCCTAAGAATGTCATGTTTCTATATAGTTTGTAAAGTTTGTCATATTTTAATATTAATTTAGATGCCAAAATAAAAAACAAAAAAAATCCAGGGGCTTAAAAACTTGTAACTTACTAAGTCACATATGGTAGATTTTAACTTAAATTGGAAACAAGTTTGGGGCCCTGAGAGATAGTATAGTGGGTAGGTGTTTTCCCTTGCATGCAGCCAGCCTGTGATCAATCCCTGGCATCCCATATACTCATAGCACTGCCAAAAGTAATTCTTGAATGCAGAGTTAGGGGATAACTCCTGGGCATTGCTGTGTGTGACCCAAAAAGCCCCCAAAACCCCTCCAGAACCCCAACAAGTTAGAATTGTATTCCAGTTTTATAGAGATGTGCTTAGTAACAGCCATTTGCAGTAGTATACTGTGGCAGTTCAGTTAAACGCTGTTGAGTGGGTAATTTTGCCCACATAATGGCTCCTACAAGAATGACTAGAAATTAAGAAAGCCCCTTTGTTACGTAGTTTTTATAACTGGCGGGGTGCTTGCCTTGTACATGACGGATCAGGTTCAATTCCTGGCACCCTGTGTGGTCCCTTGAATACCACCAGGAGTGATCCCTCAGGGCAGAGCTAGGAGTAAGCTCTGAGCACCACTGGGTATGGCCCCAAAACAGAAAAAAAATTAATCGTGTTCACTCTCTTATACCACAAGACTGGCCAAGTGGAAGTGATTCTTCAGTTAAATCCATGGATATTTATGTATGATAAAATGTCAGATGATAAATTTTTTGGTGATGTCATGCTCATCTGTGATGCTGTAACCCTATTTATTTGGTCTCCTTAATTACCATAGAATTACCATGTCAAAGATCACGTGGCCGCCCACCTACAAGATGGTCAGACTTCTTCGCCAAGACCCTGAATGAACAGTTTGAGGCTCTTCGTATTCCTAAAGCAAGCAGATGCCATTGGGCTACACTGGCATGTGATAGGGTCAAATGGAAATGGTACTGGTGTCCGCCCGAGCAAATCAATGAATAACGGGATGTCAAGTGATCAAGTGATCAATTACTATAGAGCTGTTGCTGCCGATACTCAAAATAACTAATATTACTGAGAGCCCAGTTATATGCCAGATACATGAAGTGCTTTTTTGTGTATCTGGTTTATTCTCGCAAGGTTCAGTGAGGTGTAGGTACTATTATTATACCACTTCAGAAATCAGAAACGGAGGTGTTGAGAGGCTAAATAAAAAGCTTGTTTAAGGTCACAGAATTTTGAATGGAAATGGCAGAATTGGAATTGAAAATCACTAAGGTTCAATTGCCAATTGTGCTTTCTCTATGCTGCTAAAGAAACCAATTTTATGCCCTATAGAATCTAGTACCATTGTTAAGATCTTAGAAATCTGGAGCCATTATATCGGTGCAATAAAGAAAAGTATAATCCACCTAACAGTGACGTTGATAACATTCTTAGCTGTATTTCTGTGTGAAATCTAAGATCATCCTTATAATTTGACTTGCAACTGAAAATGTGATACAGTAATGTGAATAAATTGTCTTAATCATAGTACCTGAAAGTGGCACTTTGTATAGACAGAAATTTGAGTTTGTTTTATAAAAGATATTAAAATATCCCTAATAGCCAAGGTCTCTTCCTGCAGAAAGAAGCAGGGCATTATATTTTTTAGATAATACTAAGGTTCTCTGTTAAGGAAGTGTTAGTTATGGGAGTTAGGCGCCTGAGAGGGGTAGAAGGGAGGCTACTCTGGAGGCCTCTTCAGTAGCTGGAAAAGAATGTGGGTTATGGAATGGCAGTGTAGGACACACGGAAGGGGGATAGTAGACAGATTTGAGTGGTGGAGTTGACTGGGCCTCATCACCGATTGAGCCGTATGTGTTACCTGCTTCACTCATTGAACGTGGTGGGTGTTATGTTCTCTCCTCAGGTTTGCTGTGCGGGTAGGTAGGTAGCCTTCCTGGCACTCTCTGAGGAATTAGACTGGGAATTGCTCTTGTCCTTCCCTGCACATCTTTATCCAGTGATAGGGAGTGTAACTGTGAGCAGTGTGAAGCTCGAGGAAGAGTTGCCACGTAACCTCGAGCATCAGAAGATGTCGAGCTGGGGCTGTTAAAATGGTGGAGGTCAG
>JAJIBD010036353.1:0-13117 GCA_021461705.1 Cryptotis parvus
TTTTTTAGCCTGCATTTCATTGATTTCTTTTTTTTTATTGTGAGGGCTGGGGGGCCACTGCTATAATACTTTCAGGACCACTCCTGCCTCTGTACTTAGGAATCACTCCTGGTGTGTTCAGGGACCATATCGGTGCCTAGGATCAAATCCAGGTGGCTGTGTACAAGGCACCTCACCCATTATTTCTCTAACCCCTGATTTCTGTAACAAAATTTTTTTATCCTGAATTTTTTTTTATTTGACTACTCTCTAAGTTTTCATCTTTAAAATTTCTTGATAAGGGCCAGAAGATAGTAGGTAGGCGTTTGCGCTGCCAGCGGCCAACCTGGTTTTGATCCATATGGTCCCAGAACACCACCAGGGAGTAATTCCTGAGCCAGGGATATTAGCCCTCGAGCATTGCTGGAACGTGACTGAAAAAAAGAAACAAAAAACTAAAAAATAATGAAAATTTTTCTGATAAAATGTGTCTGGAGCCATATAATCTTCTTTTCCCTAAAGTCCTGCCTTTTAAGTCTTCTGATACTTTTTATTTTTCTTTTTGAGTCATACCAGCGATGCCACTCAGAAGTTACTTCCTAGTTCTTCCACTCAGGGAATTATTCCTGGAGGCTGTAGCTCAGGAGACCTTATGGGATGCCAGGATCAAACCCAGGTTGGGGAGATGCAAGGCAAACGCCCTACCCACTGTGCTGTCACTCTAGTCCTCCTCCCAATACTCTTGACCCAGATAGTGCAGTGGGTGTGGAGCTTGCCTTGCCGTTGTGGCTGACCCTGTTCAGTCTCAGGCACTACATACGGTTCTCCAACCAGCTTCCAGGAGTGATCCCTGAGCACAGGGACCCAAAAACAAGTAAAACGAAATAATAACCCTACTCTTTTGGAACTTAGTCAGGGTTCCTTTACCTAGAAAGGCAATGGCCTGACAGACTAATGTCAATATTTCGAATGTGTCAGTATTTCAATAAAACCCTTTTCATTCTCTTCCACTGGGCAGAGTTCATCTATTTATTTTTGGCCCAGAGAATATGGGAGCTCAGGGCAGCTCCCAATAGGGTTCAGTGCTAAGGCCCAAGAAGAGATGCAGAGCTGTTCAGTTGCCCTATGGTACCAGGTGCCACCAGTGTTTGGGGGACTACAGCTTATAGACTCTTTGGGAGCCAGCTCTGTATTTCTATTTTTTGTACCTTGTCTCGAATTGTATTTTATTAAGTATTTCATTCTTTTTGCTTACATTTTTTATCAGTTTGATCAGGACTAATCAGAATAATAATAATAATGGTTAATTTTTTCTTAGAGTTCTGTTACCGTTTTGAGGCTTATTTAAGGGAATTTGTTTATGTTGATATTTTTCACCAGCATATATATTTATATATTTACTTCTTTGGGAAAAATTCAAGCCATTAGTTTATTACAAGAATACTATGAAGGGACCAGAGCGATAGCACAGTGGGTAGGGGCGTTTGCCTTGCTTGTGGCCAACCCGGGTTTGATCTCCAGCATCCCATATGGACCCCCAAGCACTGCCAGGCATAATTCCTGAGTGAAGAGCCAGGAGTAACCCCTGAGCATTGCCGTGTGTAAACCCAGAAAGCAAAAAAAAAAAAAACCCACCAAAAAAAGACTACTATAAAAAATAAAATAGATCCTTCCTGTAGATTTACTAGTGGTTGTTATTTTTTTTTCATATTTGCTTCTTGTTGTTTATGCTCATTTCTTTTTTATGCTCATTTCTTTGTATACCTGTATTTGGTACACTATTTGAGAGTCCAGCATAATGCTTTGCTTTTAAATACAAGCAACATGGTTACTCTCCTACAGAATCTCTATACTCTGATATTTTAGCTCTTATTTCTTTAATCATGTTATCATCCGCTATCTATGCAGATTTTCTTTAATGTATCAGTAATGTTCTTTCTTGCTCTTCCCCATTCCTCCACTCATCAGTGACATGTAATTTTATCTCCACACTCCTTTAGTCTGTGTTCTAGGACAGTTCTTGACCCCCTACTTCTTGATGTTTTGCGGTGGTTGGACCAGTTGCTGGGCAAAATGGCTATTTGTTGGACCTGTTCGTTTCTGTATGAATAGATTCAGGTTAAATGTCTTAGGAAATAGACTTTACAAAGTGATGTATTATGATTCAGTGTGTCATTGCCACTCCATGGTGACAGTTTTCCCTGACACAGGAATGTTAAATTTGATCATTTTGTTAAATTGATGCTCAGCAAGGTCTCCCCATTAAGAAAACTGTCTTTGTTACACATTGATGATGTGTGGGCGTATGCTTAAGGCTGAATGGAATTTCAGCAACATCTGACCCAGTGTTAGTACCATTGATTTTAACATAGTTTAACAGTAGTGATGTTCTGGGCCAGAGAGGTAGTATGGTGGGTGAGGCGCTTGCTTTTTACATGAGGTCGACCCTGTTCGATCCCTGGCACCACATGTGGTTCCCCTGAGCACTGTCAGGTGTGGCCCAAAAACCAAACCAAAGTGTAGTTGTTTTATTTTTATTATTCTTTTTGCTTCCACTCTTGTAATTTTGTCATTTTATTGGGCATTGTGATTCCATTTCCAGCTTTCCTCTTCTCTTTCCTTTTATAATTCCTTTAATTCTTTCTTGTTCATTAACTGTCCATTTCCACAACCTTCGTTGGCTTCAAATTCATTTCTTTGTTTTTATTGAATGGTTTAAACCGTTGCTTTTAACTTAAAATTTTATCATTTGTTAGTTAAAAAAAAATCTCTATCCCTCTCTAAAAGGCAAATACTTTCTTACGTATTCATGTTTTTTTTAAGGGCTTTCTTCTCCCAATCAGGTTGATGGTATCTAGAATTTTTTAATTATCTTTACTAGGAATATACTATCTTCCTTTTCTGCTTTTCCACTTTTTCCTTAATTCCTTCTTCCCATTTTGTATAACTTCAACTTTCTTTGAATTCTCCTAAAATGGATAAAGTAATAATTGATAGTAATTTTTTATATAAAATAATAAGAATCTCTTATAAGTGCAATAGCTTAGTTCTCTTAACTTTGCCATGAGACGTTACTCTACTAAACACTGTATGTAGGTACTTTTGGTCTAACTGGGTGTTCTTTCAGCTCGCTTCACTTCTTCTCAACTGCTTTTTGTTTGCTTTTACTTTAAAAAGGAATTAAGATATTCTCGCAGGGTTCTATAGATGTTTGAATCATATAGAAGCAGTGAACTTGGTAATGCTGTTAATATTATAAAAACAGTAAGCAGACAGAAACTCTAAAATGTCATTGATTTTTATAAAGTAAAAGCTTTAAAAAACTGCAAAAGACCAAAGCTCCTCCCTGCAACTACCCCTCTCCCTGGTTCATAGTTAAAATGATATGGACAATGAATTTTCATTGTTTAATTTTATTTAATGGGGGAAATAATTTCTCATTCCCTTTTCTTGTCTCCTTGTTCTTGACATTTGTTTCATTACTAAAGATTATTTTGTGTATTTGCCAATTAGGGAGTAATAAACCTGCTCCAAGACCACTACCATTATAAAAGAGTCTCTCTGAGTAATGATTTATTATGGTTTTATTTATTTACTTGCTTGTTTGTGTGTTGTGGGGGAGGTGAGCATCCGACTATGCTCAGGGATTACTCCTGGCTCTGTGCTCAGAGATCACTCCTTGCAGGGTTTGGGGGATCATATGTGGTGCCAGGGATTGAACCCAGGTTGACTTGTTATTGCTCAGGCCCAGGTTTAACATGGGGTTTTAGGTTTTGTTTTTTCTATTTGGGGGCTGTACCTGGTGATGCTCAGAGCTCAACTCCTGACTCTGCATACAGGAATTTGTCCTGGCAGTGCCTCAGGGGCAATATGGAATGCCAGAGATCGGTGAAGACAGAAAGTGCCCTTCTTGCTATCCTATCTCTTCAGCTCCAACATGTCCTTAATGTTTAAATTGTTAAACTGGAAGAATACTTGATGGCAGAACAGAAACATAAATAACAGCTTAGTTTGGACATGTGTCTCATCTTAAAGAATAGTGTCCAGTACTTGATTGGAAGGCTTTCCTTGTCATTTTCAAGAGCAGCACAGGGAGGCAGAGAGTTAAACAGGGGAGTTCATGAAATATAATCTCTCATTAGAATTTCAGAAATGGTGCAGCAAATTATTACGGTCAGTTGGTCAACTCACTGGTCAGGGTCAGATGTTTTTGTTTGAACATCTAGGGAAAGACTGAAGTGTATTGTGTCAGCTGTGTAGGAGAATCCCTATTCAACTGCAAGATACACTGTCATTTTTAATCTTTTTGTGGCCCAAGTTGGCCTTGTATCACCTGATTCTTTTTTATGTTGTGGCTTTTGAATTGAAACAGCAATCTATATGATCAAGTTTTCAATTATAATCCTAAACCCAGTTAGTGAAAAAATCTGTAGACTGTTGATTGGTACTAGAGGACTATTATGCAGACTTAGGGATAAATCAGTCCTTATTGGCTTGCATTTGGAAAAAGAATATTCGAAGTCTGTCTGTGTTGCATCATTTAGTGCAGCTGATAAAAATGTAAATTGTTAAACCTTTGGAAAAATGCAGCTTTCGAAATCAGCCTTTTCTTTCCCTTCCTCTTTAAACTGAAGCTGTGTCAATACTCAAGGGCTATGTGGGGGTCCCTTCTAATTTTTTTTTTTTTTTTTTTTTTTTGCTTTTTGGGTCACACCCGGTGGCGCTCAGGGGTTACCTCCTGGCTCTGCACTCAGGAATTACTCCTGGCGGTGCTCGGGGACCATATGGGATGCCGGGGATCAAACCCAGGCCGGCACAGGCCGGCCGCGTGCAAGGCAAACGCCCTACCGCTGGGCTATCGCTCCGGCCTCCTAATTTTTAACATAATTTGAGTAATTTCAGGAATTTTTTGGAGATCTAGAAATTGAAGACTAAGAGGGCTTAATTCAGTTTAAACCTTCAGATGCATTTATTTATAATGTGCAGGTCTGACAGGTAGAGAGATCAGTGAGTGCGGTGGCACATTATGTCTCTTGCGATGATGTCTAATGGGAGAAGTGTGTCTGAAAATTGTTTTTTTTTCCCAATGAGTACTTTGTGTTAGATATAGCTGTTCACTAGCATTGGGACTTGTAGGATGAATATTAAAAGACAGCTTGGGCCTTTTGCAGCTAAGTGGCTTATAAGGTCAGTCAAGGGAAGACAAAATGAGCCGGCCCTAGAAAAGTCTCTCTCAATTAAGGTGTAGAGGGCTTAGACTTAGGTCAGGGATTGAGGAAACTATATAGCATCTAAATTTTTAGCCAGAAAAAGATGATCTTTTTAATAATAAAGAAATAATAATAAATAGAATATAGTAAGTATAGTTGCAGGCATTATATATCTTGAAAAAAAGGATAGTTCTAAAATTAAGTTTTAGTCTATAAACATTTTCTAATGAATTGGATTACTCATCATTTTGAATGCTGCCTTCTGTTAAATTACTCCTTTTAACATGAATTGAGTTGACTGTATTTTGTTTAGTCATACTCCTAAATGTTAGCTGAAATTCATTTAATGTTTCAAACTTTTATTTTTAGATATACTATAAAAATTACACAGCTGTTGCTTGGAGATGTATGTGAAATACTTTGAGGAAATGGGATCGTGATTTAGGTTCTATGCCAGCTGACAGTCAGCTGCTGCGAAATTAAAAGATGAAGCTAACAGGAAAAAATGGGTTCAAGCATCAGTGATACTTCAGAGTTCTGAGTATTGCGCTTTGTCTTAGGTCCCTATTTGTTGCGACATTTTCATGATTAGATTTGTTTTATGTGGTTGTTGGAAAGCTAGAAATATTTTCTCATTTGTCAGAATTAGAGCAAGTTTAACCAACTATTTCTGCCAAGATTCATTTATTAAATCAGTTCCCTCTTCACACTTCATTTGACTAAAATTAATTGATTAGCAAAAATATTTCATTTGAATCTCTGTGCCACAATTCATCTAGTAGTTCCAAGATTGAGATATTCTCAGTCTCAAAATTAAATATGTCTGACATTCATATTGAATTTTCTATATGCTGGTTTTAGCTCATCTAACTCTGCATGGTTATTTAGTGCATTAGTTTCTAATCTCACATTAATGCTCTTTGCAAAGAGAGCTGAATTGTTTTCCCATTGACTTCACACCCCCAAATTGTGTATCTTTCCTGTGAAAAGTGATTTCTAATGAAAGGCTTAAAATGACTGGGGCTGGCGTGATAGTACAGCAGGTAGCGCATCTGCCTTACATGCATCCAACCTGAGTTCGATCCCTGGCACCCTGTATGGTCCCCTGAGCACCTCTGGGTATGACCGAAACAACAGCAACAATAAGATTTTTATTTTTTAAAATTTGTATATTTTCTTTTTCTGACAAAAAAGTTCAAAAAAAATTTTTTGAGTTTAAAGATTTTTAAAAATAGTGGTTGTCCATATTTCATGCTGGACAATATGTTTTACTTGACATTTAGTATTTGTTTACTTTTTTTACATTTTTTTGTTTACATTTGTTTACTTAACATTTAGCAGCTACCTGATTATCCTTTAAGTATTGACATTATAAGTGGAGGTATTACAGTTTTTGCTCTAGGACTAACAGTGTTCAATAAAAAAATTAATATGATGCAGTGTGAATCACATGCTAAGAGCACACTTGGAGTTCTGAGGTGCGTGCAGGCCTACAGTGGTAGTATGTAAGAGACCAGTCTTAGAAGCCTACTTGGCTGTGAACAGGTATAGGGTAGCGGCAACTCACAGGTGAAAGTTAAAGAGAACTTTACACACTTTCAGGAAAAGGAAAAGAAATAGAGAGATGAAAACTGTCACACCAGGGGAAACAGAATCACTGATTCAGTGATTGTGGTAATATAATTTTAGTAACACGGTCCCGAGACGGAGGCTGCATTGGCTGAAGATGCCCTCCCTCAGGGAAAAAAGAAAAAAAATAGTGTGTGTAGTTGTCAGTTCACAAGCTTTTCAGAACAGATTGCCTTTAAAATTTGAATCTAGCCATATTCTAGGAGAGCAGTGTAATACTCTCAACAGTATCACTTCTGCATTTCTGGCAGCACTTCAAGTTTTATTGCATATGTACTCCTCTCAACTGCAAAGGTAGCTTTAAAAAAATGGAAGCTGAAATCACCTAAAAAATTACATTTTCTCTCAAGACACTTTCCTTTTGCTATTTTTCAGCAGGCTCAGCAAACAGACTTTCTGCAAATAACCACTGATGTTTACTAAGTTCATTTACGGTCAGAAGAGCACAACAACAAGGCCTTCTAGTCAAGCAGTGATTTTTTTTTTAACCCTGTAATAATTACTACACTACCTTATTTGAATGTTTTATAGAAACACTGGACAAGAAATACATTTTTTTTAATGTGGTATAGTTTATTTTTGACTCAAGATGACTGGTAAGGTCCTGGAAAATGGCTCAGTGGGCTGGAGTGCATGCTTTGTGGGAACCTGGGGTTCGATCCCTGGCACCTCTGGTCTCCTAAGCATCTAGCTGGGAGTAGGCCCCTTCCCTCCCTTCAAAAAATTGGGGCTGAAGAGCTAGTATGTTTGAGCCCCTGCCCTTGAATACAGCCCACCTAGGTTTGATCCTTGGCACTCTTTATGGTTCCCCTGAATTCCCCAGAAGTGATCCCTGAGTGCAGAGTTAGGAGCAAGACTCCTGAGCTTAGCCAGTTGTGGACTAAAAAAACAAAAAAAAAAAAAAAATATATATATAAAGGCAGACTTTATAACTTTTTTAATGTTGTGTCGTACTTTCTTTCTTTTAATATTTTTATTATACCACAGTTAAATATACAATTACAAAATGTTCATGTTTGAATTTTGGTTCTACAGTGTTTCAACACGCATCCCTCCACCCCTGCCCATCTCCCATCACCAATGTCCCCACCTCTCTCCCCCTTCCCCCAGCCTGCCTCCATGGCAGGTTCTTTATCTCCTTTCTCTCTCTCTCTCTCTCTCTCTCTCTCTCTCTCTCTCTCTCTCTCTCTCTCTCTCTCTCTCCCTCCTCTTCCCGCTTCCCTTTCTTACATTGTAGATTGTAATATATTCTAGAACATGATTGGTTCCACTAGTTTGATGTACTGGGTCCAGACCACAAAAATGGCAGCTATTATGGTGAGCGAGTCTCATCCGGCTGCTTCCGAGGCCCTACATAGGTGATGGGCCCACTCCCAAAACCCGTCTTGCCTCCTGGGAGCCTCATGGTCAGCTGAGCTAGGGAGAGCTGGATGGCAGCTTTCCCCGTGCGTCTGAGTCTCTGCATCATGGCCGAGAGCCCTGAGGCAGTTTCAGTGGAAGGGCCACCAGGCCTCTGGGATGGGTCAGAGAGGGGAAGGGATACCCCAGCTCCATCTCCAGGAACGCCCAGTGACTTCTGCCTCCGAGAGCCTCCTACCTGGACTCAAACTCGGCTGCTCTGAGCTGGTATTGAGATCAGCGTCTCTCTTGTGTGGGTTCTGATGAGCTGTGGAGTCTGGACCGCAAAAATGGCGGCTATTATGGTGAGAGAGTCTCATCCAGCTGCTTCTGAGGCCCTACAGAGGTGATGGGCCAACCCACAAAACCCATCTTGCCTCCTGGGAGCCTCATGGTCTGTACTGTACTTTCTAAACACACTAAAACGTATGAACAAAACAGGGGCTGGAGCCATAGCACAGCAGGTAGGGTGTTTGCCTTGAACGCGGCTGACCCGGGTTTGATACCCCGCTTATATGGTTCCCTGAGCACCACCAGGAGTAATTCGTGAGTGCAGAGCCAGGAGTAACCTCTGAGCATTGCTGGGTGAGACCCTAAAAAGCAAGCAAGCAAACAAACAAACAAAAAATCATAATGGCTTTCATGATACCCCAGGCTCCAGGAAGACTGCTCCATTAAATAAATAAAATGTTGTGTTTGGGAATGTGGATGGAGTTCACTGGTAGAACACTTACCTTGTGTGGGGCCTTGGGTTTGATCCTCAATCTTGCAAAAACAAACCAGAGTGTTTGTATAGTGGTGGGTAAAGCGCACTTGCGGAGTGCACACCCAGCCTGGCTTTGAGCTTCAGCATCCCAAGACCCAAGACTCCCAGGACCCCCAGGGAGTAACTCCTTAGTGCTGAGCCAAAACAAACCCCTCAGCATTGCAGGAGTATAACCCCAAAACTAAAACAAAAACTCTTGAATATATTACAAAATATGTATTACATTTTAATATGAAACTTCTAAAACTTTGTTTCTTTAAGTCTCTTGAGAGCATCTAGGTTTCTTTTAGGATTCTATGTACAATTTCATAGAGACTCTTAGACATGGGGGTAGAGCTGCTACTTGCTCTCCCTGTGCCCAGCTGCTCATGAGGTCTTCCCTATACTCAGCTAATTTGCAACCCCGGAAGAGATCAGACCCATCCACTTCAGACCCACAGCTAGGCTGCTCGGCCTGCCCCCATGTGGAAGCAACCCATGGAGCTGACCTCCCGGTAAGGGGCTCGGCCCTCCCCTGGCCAAGTCCAACATTGCTCCAAGGGTTTTCTCTCATGAGCGGGGAGAGACCACGCTGGCCAGACTCGAGTGGAGTTTTGGGCCCTGCCCTTTCCTCCGCCTCCATGCCATTTGCCCCGGAAGAGAGAAACCCACCCACACCAGAGCCACATGTCCCTTGGCGTGTGGCCGCTTGCAGCCGTGATATTTTTTATAGGATACTGAATTTTTGCATAAGGTTCTTCCCAATTTTTTTCACATTTATACATAGTAAACAGGTATAGACATGTTTTTTAACTTGATACCAGTAAGCCTGGCAAGAAGCCAGAGCAAACCACACATCATGCAGTCAGTCGTTCTCAACATCCAGACTCCACAGTTCCTTAGAGCTCCATCCAAGAGAAAACCTGATCTTCCCCCTTTAAGTTTCATCAGTAAATGCTCAGGTTGAGAGCCTTCTACAGAGACTCTACCACCTACCGGTAATGCCTGGCAAGCCACCGTGTTTTATTTACTTTTATGCTAAAGATTAGTAACTATTATGGACCTCAGTTCCATAACCTGAAGAATGGTTTCAGGCTCCTCCTGTCCCTGTAGCAAGTAGATGCCCTTGGGTTGCACTTGCTTGTGACAGGACTAATGGAGATGTTACTAGTGCCCACTCGAGCAAATTGATGAACAATGGGAAGACAGACAGTGACAGTATATAGTCTTCAGATTGAACATATGGTAACCTTGTTTAATTTAGTTAGTTTTATGCCAAGGGTCATCTTATATGTTCAGGAACTGAATTCCTGGTCCATGGGAATTATCAAAGGAGAAAGAAGAGAAACACACTTTCCCAACAGTCGGGAACAGATTTTTTCAGGACAGTTTTACAACGTAGAGTTTGGAACAGGAAGTTGGCAGTTAGTATTGAATGCATTCGCCAAACTGTATCTGAAGTAGATTTATGAATATCAAAGACATATTCTTGGAGGGCCAGAGCATTAGTACAGTGGCTAGGCTAATGGCACATGGCCAATCTGGGTTCCACCCTGAAATGCCATAAGGTTCCCCAAGCACTGTCAGGGGTGATTTCTCAGTGCAGAGCCAGGAGTAACCCCTGAGCATTGTCAGGAGTGGCTCAAAACAAAACAAAACAAAGCAACACACACGCACACACAAAATTCTCTTGGAAAAATTAAAGGGGTTTTGTAGGATAGGAAAACAGACTTTCTGCAAGTGGCTGTTTCTAAGCATGAAAGCAGCTTTTTTTTTTTTTTTTTTTAGGTGGGGTATTGGGCTACACCTGGCGGTGCTAGTGGTTACTCCCTAGCTCTGCACTCAGCAGTCACCCGGAGGTGCTCGGGAGACTATCTGGGATGCCAGGGATCAATCCCGGTTGGCCACATGCAAGGCGTCGCCCCTCATTGTCTTTAGCCCCACAGCTTAGATTTCTAGGAATGGAAACTGCTGCATGGAAGAAGCCGTTTATAAAGGATTTAGCTCTAATATAAAATGCCCTAAGAATGTCATGTTTCTATATAGTTTGTAAAGTTTGTCATATTTTAATATTAATTTAGATGCCAAAATTAAACAAAAAAAAATCCAGGGGCTTAAAAAACTTGTAACTTACTAAGTCACATATGGTAGATTTTAACTTAAATTGGAAACAAGTTTGGGGCCCTGAGAGATAGTATAGTGGGTAGGTGTTTCCCTTGCATGCAGCCAGCCTGTGATCAATCCCTGGCATCCCATATACTCATAGCACTGCCAAAAGTAATTCTTGAATGCAGAGTTAGGGGATAACTCCTGGGCATTGCTGTGTGTGACCCAAAAAGCCCCCCCAAAACCCCTCCAGACCCCCAACAAGTTAGAATTGTATTCCAGTTTTATAGAGATGTGCTTAGTAACAGCCATTTGCAGTAGTATACTGTGGCAGTTCAGTTAAACGCTGTTGAGTGGGTAATTTTGCCCACATAATGGCTCCGCCAAGAATGACTAGAAATTAAGAAAGCCCCTTTGTTACGTAGTTTTTATAACTGGCAGGGTGCTTGCCTTGTACATGACGGATCAGGGTTCAATTCCTGGCACCCTATGTGGTCCCTTGAATACCACCAGGAGTGATCCCTCAGGGCAGAGCTAGGAGTAAGCTCTGAGCACCACTGGGTATGGCCCCAAAACAGAAAAAAAAATTAATCGTGTTCACTCTCTTATACCACAAGACTGGCCAAGTGGAAGTGATTCTTCAGTTAAATCCATGGATATTTATGTATGATAAAATGTCAGATGATAAAGGTGATTGTCATGCTCATCTGTGATGCTGTAACCCTATTTATTTGGTCTCCTTGATTACCATAGAATTACCATGTCAAAAGATCACGTGGCCGCCCACCTACAAGATGGTCAGACTTCTTCGTCAAGACCCTGAATGAACAGTTTGAGGCTCTTCGATTCCTAAAGCAAGCAGATGCCATTGGGCTACACTGGCATGTGATAGGGTCAAATGGAAATGGTACTGGTTCCGCTCGAGCAAATCAATGAATAACGGGATGTCAAGTGATCAAGTGATCAATTACTATAGAGCTGTTGCTGCCGATACTCAAAATAACTAATATTACTGAGAGCCCAGTTATATGCCAGATACATGAAGTGCTTTTATGTATCTGGTTTATTCTCGCAAGGTTCAGTGAGGTGTAGGTACTATTATTATACCACTTCAGAAATCAGAAACGGAGGTGTTGAGAGGCTAAATAAAAGCTTGTTTTAAGGTCACAGAATTTTTGAATGGAAATGGCAGAATTGGAATTGAAAATCACTAAGGTTCAATTGCCAATTGTGCTTTCTCTATGCTGCTAAAGAAACCAATTTTATGCCCTATAGAATCTAGTACCATTGTTAAGATCTTAGAAATCTGGAGCCATTATATCGGTGCAATAAAGAAAAGTATAATCCACCTAACAGTGACGTTGATAACATTCTTAGCTGTATTTCTGTGTGAAATCTAAGATCATCCTTATAATTTGACTTGCAACTGAAAATGTGATACAGTAATGTGAATAAATTGTCTTAATCATAGTACCTGAAAGTGGCACTTGTATAGACAGAAATTTGAGTTTGTTTTATAAAAGATATTAAAATATCCCTAATAGCCAAGGTCTCTTCCTGCAGAAAGAAGCAGGGCATTATATTTTTAGATAATACTAAGGTTCTCTGTTAAGGAAGTGTTAGTTATGGGAGTTAGGCGCCTGAGAGGGGTAGAAGGGAGGCTACTCTGGAGGCCTCTTCAGTAGCTGGAAAAGAATGTGGGTTATGGAATGGCAGTGTAGGACACACGGAAGGGGGATAGTAGACAGATTTGAGTGGTGGAGTTGACTGGGCCTCATCACTGATTGAGCCGTATGTGTTACCTGCTTCACTCATTGAACGTGGTGGGGTGTTATGTTCTCTCCTCAGGTTTGCTGTGCGGGTAGGTAGGTAGCCTTCCTGGCACTCTCTGAGGAATTAGACTGGGAATTGCTCTTGTCCTTCCCTGCACATCTTTATCCAGTGATAGGGAGTGTAACTGTGAGCAGTGTGAAGCTCGAGGAAGAGTTGCCCACGTAACCTCGAGCATCAGAAGATGTCGAGCTGGGGCTGTTAAAATGGTGGAGGTCAG
>JAJIBD010036356.1:0-26982 GCA_021461705.1 Cryptotis parvus
GAGCTGGTGCACCCAGAAACGCTCCACAGCCCGGGACTGGGGAAGGGGCCAGGGCAGCGCCAAGGTCACGCAGCAGGCGACCCCGCGGAGAAGCCCACGGGCGCCACGTTCTCGGGGTGCTCTGAGCACAGTTCCTTTGACCACCCTCTCGAGGGGGCTGCTTTACCTCCCCTGTCCCCAACCCGCCCAGCACCCCCAGGTGTCTCAGCCTGCTGTCACGGCGTTACCTGCCTCCCCGCGGGCCCTTCCCACTCCCCTTAGCCACCGACTCTCTAGGCTCGCCTTTCAGTTCAGGGAAGGTCACAGGGGCTTGGGGGCGGGATGGTGGCCAATGAGGGGGCGGAGATTCCTGAAGCCGCATGCAGAGCGTAAGGTGACGGCTGGGCTTCGTTCCGCTGTGCTGGGCCGCCTGTTGTCCCCTTTGGAGCGCTCTGTGGTTCAGTCACTGAGATCCCACCATCCCACTCTTCTTGCGCGCACTCGTGCTCAGCCTTCACGAGCAGAGTGGCGGCTGGTGGGGCGTGGCCACGTGCCAATAAAACTTTATTGGTGGCCATGGCGGTGCATTTTCTGGGCTTTGAGGGGGCGGGGATGCCTTTCACCGGTGCATTAGTTGTCTTTTGGGTTGGGTTTAGGAACCATACCCGGGACTCAGGGCTAAGTCCAGCCTTTGGGCTGGCTTCAGCTGCTGGATTCCTCCAGTCCCCAACTCTGTTGTCTTTTTAACATATATATGTTATATATATTGAATCACCGAGTTACAAAGTTATTCTGATTGAGATCCAGGCTTCTCATGTGCGACCACTCCACCCTTTCAGCAGGGGCCACTTTCCTTCACAACACCCTCACCTTTTCCTTTTTCTCCTTTCACTGTTGTGGCCTGGCAACAGTGTGGCTGAGGACCTAACATCCCAGCTCCTGCCCAGAACCAGCTTATTTCTTTCTTTAGTTTCTGGGCCATTTGTGCTCCTCCGGAATTACCCTGTCTTGGTGTTCAGGTGGCCCTCCTGCCGGGTGCTAAGGGACCATAAGCCAGCCGGGAAGGGGCTGGGCCTGGGTCAGTGACTTACCCACTGTCCTGCCTCCTCTCAGGCTCCTCCCGCTGGCCTTCTGTACCCTGGGCAGAGACAGGCCTGTCATTCTTAGCTGCGGGGGCTGCAGCTGGCCTGACTTCAGCGCGCGCCTCCTCCGTGCCGGAGTCTTCACCCTGGCTTTCTGGGCTTGAACCAGTTCTGTGTGAGAGAAGTCTTGGGCCTGCCTGGGAGCACTTCCCTCCCGGACTGCTTTCTCTTTTGATCCCCCAAACCTTAAGTCCAGCAGAGATCCCTGTGGCTTGTCTCTGCTCCTCTTGCTTCTTTATTTTGTTTGGGGCCACACCCTGGTTCCTCCACATCACTTCTCGCACTCCTTCGTGTCTACGCCGGAGCACAGCATTGCTCTGCCTAGCCACACCCCTGGTTCTCCACATCTCCTCCCGCACTCCTTCGGTGTCTACGGAGCAGTCACAGCATTGCCTGTCTCGCCCCCGTCATAGCCACTGACTCTCTAGGTTCTATTTTCAAGTTCAGGGAAGGTCACAGGGCGGGTGGGGCGGGGGATGGCCACAAGGTGGAGATCCTGAAGCTTCTGGCAGGTGAGGCTCAGTTACTCTTGGCTCTTGTGGTCTAGGTCATTCCTAATGGTGTTCTGGAGACCTCTGTGATCGGGGATTGAACCCGGATCAGCCGTATGCAAAGCAAGGGCTCTCCCAACGCATATCTCTCCAGCCCCATCCTCTTGTTTTATTTTTATTGCCTCCCCAGAGTGGCGTGTCCCTTTGAGCTGTGGGGAATGTTAGTTTTGGCTGCTCTGTTCACTGTAAATCTTGGGGATCCCGTGCCCCACCGGTCACCATGCAGCACCTGTTTTCAGAAGATAGAGTGAACCTGGCTTTAACCCTTCCACAAAGGAAAACGGAGATTCACAGTGGCCTTAATGCATTGGGCCAGGGTGAGGATATGCATACATGCCCCCATGACATACATGCCCCCATGGTCCATACATGGCCCCATGATCCATACATGCCTCTATGATCCATACATGCCCCCTTATGGTCTAGTTACATGCCCCCTATGATCCATACATGGCCCCCATGGTCCATACATATTCCCTTATGATCCATAAGCATGCCCCCATGATCCATACATGCCTCTCATGATCCATACATGCCCCTGGGCAGATCCATACATGCCCCCTTACATCCAGCTATACATGGCCCCTATGATCCATACATGCCCCCCATGATCCATACATGCCTCTACATGATCCATACATGGGCCCCATGATCCATACATGCCCTCTATGATCCATACATGGCCCTCTATGATCCATACATTATTCCCTTATGATCCATACATGGCTCCCCCATGATCCATACATGGCCCCATGATAATACATTACTCATGATCCTACATGGCCCCCATGATCCATACATGGCCCCATGATCCATACATGCCCCCATGATCCATACATGGCTCCCATGATCCATATTGGGCCCCCTATGATCCATACATGCTCCCCATATCCATACATGGCCCCCATGATCCATACATGGTCTCCCCATCTTTCCATTACCACCAGCGCCATCCAGGTTCAGCTGTCTGTCCAGTTTGAGGGTTTTTGTTGCTTTTGCTTTTTGCGCCACACCTGGCGATGCTCAGGGTTACTCCTGGTGGTGTTTCGGGAACCATATTTCCAACCCATATGAACCCGGTGGGCTGCATGCAAGGCCAACGCCTCTCCCTCTTGTCCTGTTGCTCCTCGGCCCCAGTTGGAGTTTTAAGAGTCTCTTAAGCCAGGCTCCGCCCAAGCCTCGCCCCTCGCTTTCGGCAGCCATCCCCTCTCGCCTTTCGAGGATTTTGAGTCACTGCCGCGAGAGCTGCCTTCTCATGCCTGTGTGTGTACTTCTGCTTCTTTCTATGAATGAACTCACGTTTGTTTGTTTGTTTTCTCACCCACTTTCCAAAAAAATAATCACCTGACAAAGAATCAGGAGCAGATTGGGAAGTCGGGCTGCTGGCCGTGAAGCCCGGGAAAAGGGCACCTAAGGGAATCAGGGCTGCTGGTCGTGGCTGAAACCACCTGTTTCTTCGCCCGCTGCGGCTGCCCTTTGTGCAGAAAGGAAGGTGGGGACATGGAGGCTTAGAAGGAGGCCGAGGGCCAGCTGTAGTGAGCCGTACCTTCAACTGGTTGCAGAAGAACTGGGTATGGGCAACTTTGTCTCCTCACTCCGAAGCTCCCTCCCTGGTGTATCTCCACCCCGCCTCACCTGCATTTTTGCCTGGGTGGAAAGCCCTAGAAGGAGGGCAGGTACTTATGAACATGGGGCTGAGGTGGAAGGCAGCCCTCCCTTCTCCAGGACGGTTCTGCCATTTTTCGCTCCTATTCGTGGGTGATCCTGAAGCCTCCTCCTCTCTCCCCATTGGAGCATGGTTGAAGGGAGTATGGAGCCAGCGCACTTGCGCTTGTGCTTGCCTGATACTTCGATCATGTTCTGTGTATCGCTGTCTTCCTCGCTCTTTCTGCATAGACGGTTCCCTCTCTATGTATTTCTGTTTGCTTTTTGTGTGGCTGTACCCCCCAGCATGACTGTCTACCTGCCCGCTTCTGATTCATAACAGCATACAGTAAATCAAATCGGAATGCTGGGGCTTCCTATTTATTCGGTGTTACATTAGGAGGCTACCAGGAGCCCGAAGGCACCAGCACCTGGGTAGCGCTACAGCCCTCCCCAGGATGGCAGGCGGAGCCGAAGCACGGCTTTGTGTGTGTGTGTGTGTGTGTGTGCATGTGGGCACATGCCTCTGTGTGTGGCGCACGCGGTGTGTGTTTGTGTGTCTTTGGGAGTTGCTGGAATATTGCTAAACTGTTTTGTCTCTCTCTCTTTGAACCCTCCTCACCCGCTTTGTCCCTGGCCTTGATCCGAATCTCGAAAAGGGCAGTTGGAACCATTAAACGAGGTGGATTCATGATTCCTGGGCTTTCGCGTGGGGCTAGTTACTGGGGCAGGCGGGGCTGCTAGGCTGCTAATCACAGAAATCTGTGCTTCCTGAAGGGGAGGGGCCGCCGCGGGATGCGGTGACCTCCTGTGGAAAAGTGCGCCTTCTCCTGCCACCTCCCCCGATTTCATCCGTTTGCTGGCTGTCTCTTGCCCTGAGATGATTAAGAAAACGTTAAAACGTTTTTTCCCACTTGTGAGCACTGCAAAGGAAGACGTGCCTGACCTGATTCTGGGGAGAATGTATTGGGAGAGTATCTCCGTCCCTCCAGAAGCAAATACTGCATGGTGGAGGCTCAGCTGGGCAGAACGGGCAGGGTCTCAGCTGAGCCGCTTGTAATTTAAAAAGTATCTCTCCCTCCCTCCTGTCCCAGCACCTCTGCCCCTCCCCGCTGCCCCCCCACCCCTTCCCGTGGCCTCAGGGTTTTCTCTTTCTAGAATCTCTGACCTGTTAGCCTGCCGCTGGACGTGCCGCACCGCTGTCGAAGGCGAGTCCAGCTGCCAATCGAGCGAGGATGAGGTGGAGATCTGGGACCCTTCCCGCCCAGACGCCTCCTCTCCCTGGGATGTAAGTCTCAAAGGGCAAAGCTGGCAGAGCTTCCCGCGAAGCCTCCCGGAGATGGACCCTTTCCTCGGGAGGACTGGCGCCGCCTGGCGGAAGATTCGTGCGCTGGGGCCGGGGCGCCACTGCCTTTGTCCTCTTGGCTAAGCTTTGCTTGGCAGGCGGTGGGCGCAGCTGGTGGAGGGTTTGGCTGTGGCCAGTCGTTTGCAGCGGGCTTCCGGGAGAGAGGGTTAGTCCTTCCCACAAAAGGGGGTTCTCGGTCTCTCTCTGCTCTGATCCTCACGGAGTGATTCTGGCCAGCGTGGGTCTGACCAGCTGCTCCGCATCTAGTGCAGGCTCAGCCCTTTAGGTGCCAGGGCGCCTGTTGCAGATATCCTGGAAGGGAAGCAGATTGTCTTTTTGCTGGTCAAAGCGAGATGTCTCCCCTCACCCCGCCTCCCCATCCCTCCTCCAACGCTGTCAATGAGTTCCAGGCACTTCGCTGTTTTATTTCAATCCTCCCCTGCGCCTGCACACACATCTCCATCTGCCAGGCTCTCGGATATTTTGGGAACGTGTTTTTTGAAGCTGCCGAGGCATCGTGTCTGGTCCACCTCTCGGTATTAGAGAGGGACATCGTACAGTCTGGGTGGCCTCGTTGAGGCGCGCGACTAGGATTGTGCCACACAATAATGGGACTGGAAATCAGGAGTGAGCAGCTTAGGGTCGAGCGATAGTCCAGTGGGTAGGGTGTTTGCTCCACTCGGCCGGCGTGTGCCGGCCTGGGTTCAATTCCGCATCCCATATGATCCTCGAGCACCACCAGGAGTAATTCCTGAGTGCAGAGCCAGGAGTAACCCTGAGCAATGCCAGGTGTGACCCAAAAAAGAAAAAATAAAAACAGCTTCCTCATGGGAGAGAGAGAGAGAGAGAGAGAGAGAGAGAGAGAGAGAGAGAGAGAGAGAGAGAGAGAGCGCCGAGAAAGAGCTGAGAGAGAACAGGAGAAAGAGAGAGAACCAGAGAGAGAGGGAAGTGGTCTGGTATTTTCTCTGCTAGACCCTACCTGGGCCTGTCAGAGTTCTCGTGAAAGCTCTGAAGCCTCTTTCCTCCATATCGGGAGGGTCCTCTGATTATTCTCTTCCTAAAGCAAGTATTCAACACTCCTAGAAATTGGCTCTGTGTCAGGCTATGTGACTTCAACTCCTGTATTTTCCACTCTTTCTCAAAATCTGTCACTGGAAAAAGTGATCATCTCTTGAGCCCTCAATGGCCATCTTAAAATGGGGGTGTAAAATAAAAGTAGGGGATAGAGAGAGATAGTACAGCAGGAGTGGCATTTGCTCGCCCATAGCGGACCGGGTTCAATCTCTGGTATCTCAGATGGTCCTTCGAGCACTGCTAGGATTAATTCTCGAGTGCAGAGCAGAGCAACCCTTGAGCATTACAGGCCCACAAACAAAAAAACTTGTTATTTAGGCTGGGGGAGGTGATGCCATAGTTTTTTTGGGGCTGATTTCCGAGGGTAAGTGCCCAGTGCTGCCCGAGCTCATTGCTCAAGTATAGCTTCTGGCAGTTCTGGGACCAGAGGGAAAAGTTGGGGACCAACACGGGGCTCTTGCGGCAGAGCATGAGTCTTCAGCCTCTTTGTGCGCCTTCGCCTTTAAAGTAGCACTGGAGTTGCAGACTCCTGCACATGTGAGTGCTCTGAGTTATGCCTGGCACCACACACACACTCACACACTCACACACACATACACTCACACACTCACACACATACTCACACATATATACACACTCACACATAAATACACATTACTTGGGTAATAAATGCACTCACACACTCACATACTCACACACTCATACATACTACCCTTACACATACACACTCTCACACTCCCATACACTCACACACATGCACACCTCACACATATGTACACTCACACACCCTACACATATGTACACTCACACAATTCCTACACACATAACAATTCTTACACACATACACACTCTCACTCCCATACACTCACACACATGCACACTGACATATATATTCACATACACACACCCTTACACACATACACCCTTACACACACACACACACACTCACACACTTCTCTTGCAGTTATAGGATCCTAACGCTCAGATGCTATGACAGTGATCCTTTCATCCTATTCTGGTTTTCTTTTTTTTTTTTTTGCTTTTAAGCACCCGGCAGTGCTCAGGTTAGTCCTGGCTCTGCACTCAGGAATTACTTCCTGGCGGCTCGGGGACCATATGGGGATGCCGGAATTCCAACCCAGGCTAAAAAGATAGGCTGTCAAGGCAGTAAGGCAAACGCCTTCACCCGCATAGGCTATCGCCTTCCGCCCCTATTCTGGTTTTCCTTTTGTGATTTTTGGTGAGTGTTAGGTTGGGGACCATCCAGGGGGCTCAGGTGACTGCCACTGATGAGGGACCATGGGTGCTGGGGAATCAAACATAGGTCCCCGCAAAACCTCTGAGCTGGCCTCCCTGATCCTCGCATTTTGGTTCTTTAATCTGTCCCTTGTGGAGGCCACGTGATGGCTGGGGTTGCACTTACACTTGGCTGCTGCAGGCCGGTGTTGAGCCATGATGCTCCCATGTGCCATCAAGTTGCTCTCTGAGGTGGGTGCACTATTGATTACGGTGCTTATCCATAGGCACCACCAGGGGCGCACCTCTCATCCCGTGGAGCGTTGCCGTGCCTATGAGGATCACATTCCTGGCCACAGTGTCATGATGTCTTCATTGTGGTGCTCACAGGCAGGGCGCACGCCTCTGTAGGGAGGCATCCAGGTGGCACACCTCTCTGTGATGTGTTGTGGCTGGCAATCACTATGGACACCAGGTATTACAGAGAGGAATGGTGCCATGTGGGGCAACAGGGATTGAACTTGCCACCAGGTGCTCTACAGACAGGCATTCTAGGCTGTAAAAAAAAAAATGGCTTCCTCCAGACCTTTCCTCTGTTTTGTTCTTTCAGCTTCCTGTCTGGGAATAGTGACTTGTAGTGTCACTGTAAGAGGGAAGAGACTGCATAGCGCAGGCTCCGCTTCACAGTCAGACGCGATTCTAACACTTGTAAAATGTTAGCCACACTCCAGCAGTGCTTGGCGCTTACTCCCAGCCTGAGCTCGGATCACTCTCAGTAGGGGCTCAGGGGACCATCTGGGCTGCCGGTGATTGAACCTGTCAGATGTGCAAGGCTAACGCCTTTCCTTGCTTTGTGTGTCTCCGGCCCAGGTATAGCACTGGAGTGAGTTATACGATGGAAAAGAAATGGCCAGAGCCGCTCTGTTATTTGCAGACTTCGTAGCTCGTGAGAGTCGAGCTGTTTTGTTAACGGTATCTTCTCTGAATCAGAGGGCCCCCATTTCCAGGGCCCTTTGAGGGCAGGGGTTGGTTGACCCCAGTCTTTTTGAATCCATGTCAGAAGAATCCCCAGCTCCAGGAGGGCAGGATTTTTACCTGTCTTTTTTTTTTTTTTTTTTTTGCTTTTTTTTTTGGGGGTCACACCCAGCAATGCTCAGGATTACCCCTGGGCTTGCACTCAGAGCCACCCTGGTGGTGCTCGAGGGTCCATGTGGGACTGGGATGGAACCTGCTACGCTTGCAAGGCAAATGCCATACCCAAGGTGCTATCGCTCCGGCTCCCTACCCGTCATATTCACTTAAAAAAAAGCTGTTAGTTAATGAGCAAATGTCTGCCATGACCAGACCAGCAGCTGCTTGGCAGCCTCCAGGTCTTCTCAGAGGCCAAAAAAAGTGTCTCCTGTGTTCTCCTCGATCTCTGGACCAGACGGGGCCAATACAGAGAAAAACAAAAGCAGCGCCCCAGACTGGCCTCCAGGCAGGAGCTGAACACTGGGAAGGCGTCTGGGCCGTGGCTTCCATCCCAGCAGTCTTGGCTACTTATTCTTATGCACCTGAGTGTCATACTGGGGTACACACGAGATCGGTGTGAGCTTCCTTTGCCAGGTACAGGGGGGTACCGCCTGCTGTGGGCCATGAGGCAGGTGCAGGAGTTCTCCTGAGATGTGTGCAGTCATCCTGAACATGCGGATGTTACACTTGCACAGGATCTTGTCCTAAAAGATCCTGAGGAGGCTTCAGGCATTGCTGATCCAGGGGCTCAGAAACTCAAATTATGACATGGGCCTTCTCTCTCTCTCTCTCTCTCTCTCTTTCTCTCTCTCTCATTTTCTCTTGTTTCCGCTCTTCTGTCTCTTCTCACTTTCTCTCTCACTCTTTCATTTCCTCTGGGCCACAGCTGGAAGTACTCAGAAGCTACTCCCTTTTCTGTGCTCAGAGTCCTGGGGTGACTGAGTGTCCCAGGACTCTAGCATACAGAGAGTAAGTCCTCAGCCTTTTTGAGCCTTCTCTGGCTCCTGTCTATTTCTTTCTGCATCAACCTCTTTTTCCTTAAGTTTTATTCTGTTTTATTGAGATGGCGGAGGATTGGCTCACTCTGGGGTCGCGACTCAGTGCCAGGCAGAGAACTGGGGCCAGCTGTTTGCAAGGCCGGGCTTGAACCCTGTACTGCCTCTCCTACTCTCCGCCGCATTCTTTGGCTACTGTTGATTTGATCTTGGGCACCATGATGCCCGGTACTGTTCCTGCAGGGTCTGTGTGTACAGCGCTCTTGCCCCAGCCTCCCGAGTAACTGCTTCCTCACCGCTGTTAGAGGGCTCGGCCCACCCTTCCTGGCTGACCAGCTCTCCGCTCAGCCTCATCCCCACCTGGCCACACCCAGCCCAGCTCAGGGCCTGTGTTCAAGGATCATTTTGTGAGACCATATGTGGTGCCGGATCAAACCAGGGTTGGCTGCATGTCAGACAAGTGCCCTTCCCATCATGCCGTGTCTGGCCTCTTGGCCTCACTCTTGCTGGGAGGCACACTCATCAGTGCTCAGGCTTCCTCCTGGCTCTGCGCCCAGGTACCACTCCTGGCAGCGGCTCAGGGACCCAGTGGATGCTCCGCTGGAACCTATCAGCTGTGTCTTTAAACACTCGGTCTCCCAGGAGCTGCAGAGGGGAGGCGTGGTTCGAGCCTCTTCCTGTTTCAGAGCTCATTCACAGCTGTGCTTTTTCCCAGATTTCTTTACAGCATGCACTTGCGTGTTACCAAACAGGCAGGGGAGTTGAAATGCTGCTACGGGAGCTTGCAGGTGGCTCCTGCTGTGACATTTAGAGCCGAGGACAAGGCTCACTTGGCAGAGGAGGATCACCCTCTGTGTGTGATTTGGTGGGTGGGCCCAGCCTCTCTCACATCACAGGGCCTTGTGGTGAGGTGGGTCCTCAGCTTCTTTGCCTGACCTGTCTGGTGTGTGGGGTCAGAAAACCACTCTTTTGAGAACTCTGAGTGGAGTCTTTGTTTCTGTTTGTTTTGTTTTGTTTTGTTTTTGCTTTGGGTCATATCCGACAATGCCTAGGGGTTACTTCCTGGCTCTGCACCTGTGAATTACTCCTGGCAGTGCTGGGAGACCATATGGGGATGCCAGGTCGAACCTGATTCGCCGCATGTAAAGCAAACGCGCCCTACCCACTGACTATCGCTCCGACCCTGAGTGGCGTCTTGAGGTAGGGGCAGGAATCAAAACCTGTCCCCAAGTGCTTCTTTCTTTCTCTTTTGGGGCTTCTTTGGGGGCTTTTCTCTTGGGCTTTTTCTCTTTTGGGGATTTTCTCTTTCTGGGCTTTTCGGGGGCTTTTCTTTTGGGGTTTTTCTCTTTGGAGGATTTTCTTGGAGTGATTTTCTTTGGGGATTTCCTTTCTCTTTCTGGGGCTTTCTTTCTTTGGGCTTTTTCTCTTTGGGGGCTTTTCTCTTTGGGGGCTTCTTCTTCTGGGGCTTTTTCTCTTTTTTGGGGGCTTTTCTTTGGGGGCTTTTCTCTTTGGGGGCTTTTCTCTTGGGCTTTTCTTTTTTGGGAGTGGTGAAGGGGGTAAGGAATTCAATATGCTTCAGGGCTTACCCCTGACTCTGCAGTCAGGAATTAATCCTGGCAGTGCTCAGGGACCAATGGTATGTCGGGATCAAACCCAGGCTGGCCAAGGCAAAGCAAATGCTCCCCACTGTGCTGCTGCTGCAGTCCTCAAGAGAGACATTTTTTTCCTAGGGAGGGGACACTGAAACAATGCTTAGGAAGTCCAGGGCCACTTTTGGGCCACATTTGGCCAGCTGACTACCAGGTGGCTCAAAGCAGAGGGTGTGGCCCTGTGGACTGCTTGAATCACCTCTCCTGGGGGCACCCGTGGTCTCAGGCAAGGGCAGTGCCAGGGATCCAGCGTTGCTCCTTCTTGCATTGCCAGGGTCTGTACCTGGCCCTGAGCTACCCTCGCCCCTGCAAGAGAAACTCTTTATCCCGCCCATTTCACTGTGCCCCTCGCCCCTGCTGGGAGACCGTGGTGGTATGCTGGATGTGGGATCCAGGACGGCGCACAGTGGGCGCCACGGTTGGAGCCTTCAGTCAGAGCAAGGCCAGGCCTCTCGTAGCTTGGAGAGTAGGTGGGGTGCCGGCCCCGCTCTAACACACAAGGGCAGCAGAGAGGAGCCCAGGGAGAGAGTGTGTGATTCATTAATTACTCTTACTTCATTTCCTTCGTGAGTAAAGCAGCGAGCCTTCCAGTTGCTGCTCAGTGGAACACAGAGACCAGCCAGACACTCCTCACCATGAGTTAGGTGCAGGGGAGAGAGGGAGCAGAAGGGTTGCCGAAGAAGGCTGAGGGGTGGGGACAGGTGATGAACGCTCTTGAGTGCCTGGGTGGGAGCAGGAACCAGACAGGGCAGGGTCGGGGACAGCAGGTTCACGCAGGGAGGAGGGTGGTGTATGTGCATGTACATGGTGTCGTGGTGTGTTTGTATATGTTCTATTGCACGGCATGCACAAGGTACATACATTGTGTTGATGTATATGTGCACTGTATTACATGTAGATGTATATGTGCACTGTTGTGTGGGTATATGTGCACGCAGGCACTGTGTGTGTGTGTGGTGGTGGTCGGAGGCCACAGGAGCTATGCAGGAAGTGGCTCAGGCATCCTCTGGATCTGAGGACTTGCCAAGGCTTCATGGCGATGGTCAGATCTGATCCTCGCAGGCCCAGTGGGACTCTGCTCAAGGGGAGGGTCACTACAGGCTGCAGGGTACCCGGGCCGCGACACGTCCCTTTCCTGCGTCCAGGCAGTGCCGCAGCCCCACAGCAGAGACGAGAGGGAGGGGTGCTTGAGGGCGTCCCATGTCGCTGCCCCCTTTCTCTGCTACAGTCACCATGGACAAATGGGAGCTGGGGTGTTGCATGCAGGGACTGCGCACCGGGCAGTCTCTGCCCGCCTTCCGGGGGCTTGTTCTGACAGTGACCCAGTGGGAGGATCAGCTCATTCTCATTCCGTGGCCAGGATGCATCAGAAAACCTCATCGAATGTGAATGCATTTCAAGGCTTGCTTCCAGGTTTAAATGTCAGCGCTAAGGGTGGGGGGGCGGGGTTGATTTGGATGGTGTCAGTCTGTGTCTAGAGAGTTCAGGGGGTTTGTTATTCTACAGGATTGGTCTCCCCACCTGTCTTCCCTGAGCCTTCTTCCTAGTCGGATGAATTTGGGGATCTTAAGCCACCCTCCCCTGCTTTCTACAAACATCCTGCCGTGGGTCTCTTACCAGGTTTCTATGTTTCTTATATGGTTTGACTCTCCGTGGGCTCACAGCAGCCACGCGAGGGCATGGAGTATCATTATTCCCATTCCACAGATGGGGAGACCGAGGCACAGAGCAATAGATTCTGCCTAAAGCCCCAGAGCCCAGGGTATGTTTTTGTTTGCATTTTGGGTCACACTGACGATGCTCAGGGTTATCTCGCCTGTGCACTCAGGAATTAGTCCTGAAGTGCTCAGGGACCATATGGGATGATGGAGGAATCTGGGTCGGGCACATGCAAGGCAAATGCCCTCCCTGCTGGACTATCGCTACGGCCCCCAGCCCAGATTGAGTCTCGAGAGTCTTTGCTTAATTGCTACCCTCTGCCACGCCTCCAAGGTGCTTGGCTTTCCTTTCAGCCCTCTGTTTTGCTTTTGCACATTGGGGCCTGTGACAGCTGCTGATTCAAGGTGTTTTCTTCACCTGAACCCTGGCTATGAAAACAGATTTCCCTGAGCCATTTTGTAGCGTGGTACTGCCACGCAGAGACCTCACCCACACTGCGCAGGGTGTTTTGAAAAGACAGTGACAGGCACCGGAAGGGGTGGTGAGTGGGTGACCCTCCCTCTCACCCATCGCTCCTGCAGAGACTCCCTCGGAGCCCCTTGAGCAAAGGTCCAGGCTTCTCTGCAGACAGAACCTGGACCAGCCCCCTTGACTCTACCCCAGTGGCGCCCCCCATTGACCATAGCCCTCGGAGTTAAACACCCATTGGGAGGCTGGTACGAGCTGCTCTAGCCATCAATGTCCCCTGCAGGTCGGGGTACAGTTTCCAAGTGCAGCCGGGGGTGGGGGGGGGGGTTAACAGCTGCGGAGGGCACAGAAGCCAGCACTGGGGGTTCCTGGCCAACCAGCCCTGTCTCCTAACAGGATAGCCAGCCGAGCAGTGACAAGGATGGAGATTCGGTCCACACGGCCAGTGAGGTCCCTCTGACCCCCGACCAACTCCCCAGACCGAAAGTCCCTCGGACACCTCCAGATCCACCTACAGCTTGATCCGGAGGATTCAAGTAAGTACTCAGTGTTTGGTGTGAACTAAATTTCCACCTGCTGAGACCCCAGGACCCGAGACCCCCCAGAACCCGAGAAGAGGGTTCAGCTGAGCCCTCCTGAAAGGCTAGAAGAGTCTCCAGGAGTGGTGAAGGCTGTGTTGACTACAGAGACAGTGACAGGGTGACACTGCCTGGCTGACCCTAATCGCATTTCCCCTCCCTATACAAAGTGACAGTTTGAACTGATTTTAAGCTTTGACTGATCACGCAGCTTTCATTGAACGGACTCAATTTTGGTTGATGCTGACAGCCTGGACCATCTGCACCTGGGAGGGGGAATCACCGAAGCTCTACAACAGGCCTCGTGAATCCGTGATGTGGCAGCCAGGGGGGGGGGGTCCAGGGGGGGGGGGGCCAAGGTGTCCAGAGAGAAACATCACCCCACGGAAGCTACAGTGGCCACTGATGCCTGTCCTCTGAGTGACTGTGGGGACAGCAGAACTCGACCATGGAGAGCTGGAAAATTTCTCGCCCCACTGAAAGCGAGCAGCTCAGGTTCCTTTGTGGGACTTGGGGAGCAGAGAGGTCCAGCTTTGTAAAGATGGAGAAACGCCGCTGGGTTTGTAGAGGGGATGGCCCTCACGTGGGGAGGAGGTTTGGGCTGCATCTGGTGGGGTTCAGATGCAATTCCTGGGACTCTGTGCTAAGAGTGACCACTTGGGGATGGTCCTGGGGACTGTCTCAGTGTCAGGGATCAAACTGGCGCCTCGTAAGGCAGGTTTCAGCCCAGAGAATGCCTGAAGCTGGTTGGTTTGTTTTATTTTTGCTTTTGGGGCATACCTGGTGGTGCTCTGTGGGTTCGCCATCCTGGCCTGCACTCTGTGACTACTCCTGGTGGTGCTCGGGGACCCTATAGGATGCCGGGATCGAATGGTTGGGCCTACATGTGCTTGCGGCCTGCCATGACTCCGGCCTGCATCGATCCCTACTCTTCACTGAGATTCTGAATGCTCACTGCAGGGTCGCTGCCTGTGGAGAAGCTAAGCCCTCCTGCCGCTTCAGGCAGGAAAACAGCAGGATTTCGGGCCAGAGTGATCAGACAAGGAAGTGGCACTTGCTCAGCACGTGGCTGACCTGGTTTGATCCCCGGGAATACCTTCTACTCCTCTGAGTCCCGCTAGAGTGATTGCTGAGCACAGAACCCGAGAAAGCTCTGAGCAATACCAGGGGTGTGGTCCCCAAACCCCAAAAAAAGAATTTAGCCAGCGTAAAACAACCAACTTGGGCCTGGTGGTGCTGGGAAATGCTTAAATCCTCACCCCCCCGTTCCCATGTCCCACCAACTCCCCCAGACCTGACTCCAGGAGCTCCAGCTCGCAGCTCATCGAAAACAGATCCATCGAAAGACCGGCCTGCTGAGCCAAGAAGGAGCCAGTCCAGCCTTCCGTGCCGCGGCGGCCCTACGCCGCCTGATGCACTACTTCCGCAGTTCCGAGCCGCCGCAGAACTCACGGAGCCAGGCGGCGCCGGACGACGTGGACTACCTGACGACGAGGAGATCCTGTCCAAGTAAATCACTTGGGCATGCCGCACTTCAGCACGCAGTACGACCTGCCGCACAACCACCTGACGGAGCGCGGTAGATCGAGGTTCCTCCGCGACCGTCGCCGCCAGCAGCCCACGACGGGCGCCGCGGCCAGGACTTGGCGCACTCCAACCCCTACGCTAAGGTGTGCCTCTGCCAGACCAGAAGAACTCCAAGCAGACGGGCGCCAAGCGCAAGAGCGCAGAAGCCCGTCTCGAGGAGCCGCCACACTTCACATCCCCTCCTCCTGAGGCACAGCGGCGCACTCTGCTCCTCACCGTGCTGGACTTTGACAAGTTCGCGACCACCGCGTCATCGGCAAGGTGGCCGTGCCCCCAGCTAGGTGGACCTGGTCAAGGGCGGCCACTGGTGGAAGGCGCTTTATCCCTAGTTCGCAGGTGAAGCCCCGAGCGCATCACCGCGCTCTGTCTGTGCCGGAGTTAGCAGATTGAGAGGATGGGGTAAAGTGGGGGTGGGTATCCCCAGCAGGCTGGCTGGGCCATTCCGTGAGGGCACACCTGAGGATGCCCCAAGGCCCTGTGGTGGGAGACGGAGCCCTGGGACCTGTGCCTCCAGGTAGTCCAGTGGGTAGACGTTTGCCTTGCAGGCAGCCTAACGGGATTTGATCCCGGCATCCCATATGGTCCCCCCAGGCACCGCCAGAGTAATTCCTGTGTGTAGAGCCAGGAGTAAGCCCTGAGCATCGCTGGGTGTGACCCAAAAAAAAACATGAAAGCGACTCAGACTCCGTTACAGCAGACGGCCACCAGCCAACCCAGGCCCCAGCCCCCTTCCTTTTTCTGTTCTGCAGAGCCCACTTAGCAGCTGGAACCGACGCCCACCTAGTGTCACACATTCTCTGCACCATCACAGTGGTTGGGGCACGGTTGCTCGAGTCTCGCCAGGAAAAGGGAGGCGTTGGAGGGGGTACTGGCCCCCACCGCCGCTCTGGGCTGCATGTAGGCTCTCAACTCCTCCCCGGCCCTGGCTTGATCCCTGGGCAGCCCTAACTTCCTGCCACAGGTTCTGGCTACCCTGGCACTTTGCTTGACCTCAGCTGACACCGTGGCTGTACTCTAGAGGGCGCCTGCTTAGGCCTGGCCCACCCTAGTTCTCCCCACCTGCACCCCACCCCCACTCCTTTCCTTTTTTTGGTTGGTTTGTTTGGGGGTCCTTCCTGACCTGGGGATTGGGTGCTGACTTTTCTCTCCTTCCTGCCTCAGCTCTGCACCCCACCTGCCCCCCTCTCTCCCGACTCCCCAATGATTTATTGGCTTTCCCGGTTACTCCATGTGCCTGCCCCCCACCTCCTCAGGGAGTCTTAGGAAAAGGAACTCTAAGGCACCCCATTATCCTCTACCACACACACAGAAAGACACACAGACACTCACATATGCATACAGACACACACACATAGACACGCAGACACACACAGACACAGTCACACACAGACACACACAGGCACACTCACATACACAGACACACTCATACAGACACACACACAGGCACACCCACACACACACACACACAGACACACAGGCACACACACACACACAGGCCAACCCAGTCATGATGCCTGTTACTGTCAATCATCGCCCACCACCAGGAGCTCTGCCGGGCCCTGCCTCACTGCTGTGTCTTTGGCACCGCCCAGGGTCTCCCATCCCGATTAAGCAACCCACGGGCGCATGAGCCCAGAGCCCCGGGACTAGGCACCGTCTGTCTGGGGGCTCCGGGCTGGTGAGGCACTGCAGCAGAGGCAGCCGGGCTGCTTCTGGGCAGAAACGGATGAGCAGCTTGGAATGGGGTCAGGACCATCCTGCCGTAAGGGCCCTTTAAAAAATAATTTTTTTTTGCTTTTTGGGTCACACCCGGCAATGCTCATGGGTTACCCCTGGCTCTCCACTCAGGAATTACCCCCTGGCGGTGCCTGGGACCATATGGGATGCCGGGATCGAACCCCCGGCCGGTATGGGCTGGCCGCAAGGCAAACGCCTCTACCCGCTGGCTATCGCCCGCCCCAAAAAATAACTTATTTTTAACATACAGTTTTTTGGGTCACACCGCAATGCTCAGGGGTTACCCCCTGCCTCTGCACCAGAAATTACTCCTGGTGGTGCTCAAGGACCATATGGGATGCTGGCACCCGAACCTGGGTCAGCAGTGTGTAAGGCAAACGTCCTTCCCTGCTGTGCTATCACTCCAGCCCTCTAAGCTTCTTTCTAGCTGGTGGCATGTCTCCCAGCAATTCTCTCTGTGTCCTTCTCCGCCAGAGACCTCCCAGCTCTGCTAGCTCTGCCCCAGGGGGTCCTTTGTTCAGGGCAGGGAACGCTGAGGACACAGGTTCCTTGCCTGATCTGTCCGGGTCATGCTGGGGCTGGAGCATCCCATGTTCCAGAGCAGGCTTAGCGCTCGCGCTCTCTGCCATAAGCCTCTCACGCTCTCTTTAGGACTGAGTCAACAGCTCCCTCCCTGCCAGGATGCTGGAGAGGCTCAGTTGGTTGTCCAATTCAGAAGGCTGTTGAGTCCAAGACAAACTCTCAGATATATGAAAACATTAAAAAAAAAAAAAAGATCTAGCTCCTGACATTCTTCGGGCGGCTACTTCCCAGGCAGGATGGGAACAAATCTTTCTCTCAACTACTAGTCACCGGTTCCTACCTGGTGGGAGAGATGTGCTTGGTGGGGCAGACAGACAGTCACAAGCTCCGAATGAAAATGGGAGCCCTACCTCACGCCTATACACCCAAATGAGGTAATTATCCTGGGGCTGACCTTCAGAGGTCAGTCTGTGTCTGGCTGTGCTTGGGAGACCAGATGCAGTGCCTAGCTTTAAACTGGGATCGACCATCACGTAAGGTGAACACCTCCAGCCCTGTTCATTGCCTCTAGCCTTGAGGGTGCCCAGGGCCAATTGGTGATCCTGGTCAACAAGGCCATTAGGTCGATACAGTGGCCTGAGGTTGTGATACAGACTGGGCTCTGCAGTGAGGGAGACCCCGGACCACCCCACTGGTGCTGGGGGCCCCAGGGCCATACCAGAGGTGACTAGGGCCTCCAGGGCTGTTCCTGGCGATGCTCAGGGGACCTTGTGCTTCTGAATCAAACCTGGATTGGGTACCAGCAGACACGCCCCAACAGCTGCACTCACTTCCAGCCCCACAAAGCACTTCTTTTTTTTTTCTTTTTTTTTTTTTTTTTTTTGCTTTTTGTCACACCGGCGACGCTCAGGGGTTTCTCCTGGCTCTGCACTCAGGAATTACTTTGGCGGTGCTCGGGACCACATGGGATGCCGAATCGAACCTGGCCGGCACAGGCTGGCCGCATGCAAGTAAACACCCTACGCCGCTGGGCTATCACTCCGGCCCCTTTAATTTTTTAAAAATGTTTTTTATACCACCATTAGATATACAATTACAGGATGTTCATGTTTGAGCTTTGGTTCTACAGTGTTCCAACACCCATCCCTCCACCCCTGCCCATCTCCCATCACCAATGTCCCCACCTCCATCCCCTTTCCCCCAGCCTGCCTCCGTGGGCAGGTTCTTTATCTCCTTCTCTCTCTCCCTCTTCTCTCTCTCTCTCTCTCTCTCTCTCTCTCCTCGCTTCCCTTTCTTACACATTGTAGATTGTAATATATTCTAGAACATGATTGGTCTCCACTAGTTTGATGTACCAGGTCCAGACCTCAAAAATGGCAGTTATTATGGTCAGCGAGACTCATCCAGCTGCTTCTGAGGCCCTACAGAGGTGATGGGTCCACTCCCTAAACTCATCTTTCCTCCTGGGAGCCTCATGGTCGCTGAGCTTAGGAGAGCCGTGATGGCAGCTCTCCCCGTGCTTCCGAAGTCTCTGAATCATGGCCAAGATCCCAAGGCAGTTCTTGGGGCCACCCGGCCTCTGGGACAGGTCAGAGAGGGAAAGGGGGACCCCAGATCCAGCTCCAAGAATACCCGTGACTTCTGCCTCCAAGAGCCACCTACCTGGGCTCGAACCCCCCTGCTGAGCAGGTCTTGAGATCAGCATCTCTTGCATGGGTTCTGATGAGCTGTGGGGCCCGGGACCACAAAAATGGCAGCTATTATGGTGAGCTAGTCTCATCTGGCTGCTTCCAAGGCCCTACAGAGGTAAGGGGCCCACCCCTCAAAACCCATCTTTCCTCCTGGGAGCCCTCATGGTCAGCTGAGGTAGGGGAGAGCCAGATGGCAGCTCTCCCCGTGCCTGAGTCTTTCATCTCTCTCTATTTCTATTTCTGTCTCTGTATTTTTCTCTTCTCCTACACCTCTGACTTGCCTTACAGTTTATGAGTTACTCACACTAGTAGTTACACTAGTAGTGAGCTCTAGGGTGACATTTTAGTTCCTCATTCCCCACCAACCTCCCCAGTTTGTTACAATCATTATGGTGTATAGATGTGAAAGATCCTGGGAAGGACCTGATCCTAGCCTACTTTGTTATCTAAGCCTTTTGCACGATTGTGCACTGTCACAGCTGTGTATCTGGTCAGCCCCCTTGTCTGGTTCATCTGGTTGTGGAGGCCAGAGCCCATAGCCATGCCCACCAGCATGGAGAGGGAGGAGCCCAAATCCCTGCTCCAGTTCCAGCCAATGACTTCCCCCCACATGACTTTTTTACCCTAGAGCCACGTTGGTCTCAGCCGGGGACTAGCTGATTCCTCAGACACTCCATGGCTGCTCCACCGGCCAAGCAGCACAGCTGTAAGTCTGGTCTTCGTCCCTTGTCCAGTTCATCTCTATTGTTACTATTTTTGACATATCTCATATACCACGGGTAGCTTTGCCAGGCTCTGCCATGGCTCTGGGTTCATCCCAGGGGGCCCAGTCTTTCCTATGTCAGATAATCCACCATCCAGGGACCCACAGGGCAGAGCCCTGGGAAAAAACAAGCCTGTCTCCTGTCTGCCACCTGCCAACGCAGCCAGTCAGGCACCACAGCCACACCTGCAACACTGAGCGGCAGGTGGCCCCACAAAGCGCAGGTGGCCCCACAAAGCACTTCTTAAACGGTCATAAGATACAGACCACTTGGGGGAAGTGGACTGTTCAACCACATTAAAATGATGCTGAAGGCCGAGCAATAGCACAGTGAGAGGGCATGTTCCTTGCACGCAGCCAACCTTGGGCTCCATCCCCAGCATCCCATCTGGTAATTCCTGAGTACAGAGCCAGGAGGAACCCTCACTGAGTGTGACCCAAAAAGCCAAAGGGAAAAAAAAGGATGCTGCTTACCAGATAACGTGGTTTTAAATAAACAAGACCAGTCAAGCCTGGGCAGTTTCTCATGCTTTTCCTGACAGCTAGGACAAGCAAGTGGTCTGATCCATTTAACCAGTCTCTGTCCGCAGGTGTGAAAAGCCTCAGAAACTTCGGCTTAGCAGAAAGGTGCTGACTGCTCTGGGCCTGAAGGGATCCCAGGGGCAGATACTGGCACGGGTCTCGCCCCCCAGCTGAGGCTCTGGGCCACAGCCTCTCTTGGCTTCTGGAACTTTCTTGTCTTGGAGCACCCTAAGCCACCCCCTCTTGTAGGTGCAGTGGCCACCCACCATAATCCCAGATGACCTCACCATCACCTAACTCACATGACATTTAACACTAGGGTCCATCGCTGGACGATCTGCTGTTGGGCCAGTGTAATATAATGATGCTAACTGCAAGGGCACACCTGGCCCAGCACACTCCCAGACAAGTGCAGCCTCTGAAGTGTGAAGTCCAACATGGACCAGGACAGCATCAAGTGTCCACCTCCCTCCCGACTCCTAGACACTCCCAGCTTCAGCAGGGTGATACATGAGACTTTGTATATATACATATATAACAGGGTTTTAAAATATATATATGTATATATACACATGAGTATATATATGTATACATATAGGCTGTATACAACCCTATATGTACACAGGAGTATATGTATACATATATGTATGCATATGTAGATACATATATGTATCCACATATATGTGTATATGTGGATATATATGTGTATATGTGTGTATGTAGGGTGCATGTGTGTATACACACACACATAATCCCTCCTGGGGGGTGGTGGTACTTAAACATGGAAATTACAGGCTGGATTGGGCTTTCAACCTGCAACGATAGAGGTGAATCATTGAGCCCCCCCTTGTCCAGCATGTTGGGTGGGGCACCCATACCCGGCGGTGCTCTGGCAGGGCTCAGGAGACCATACAGAATGCTGAGGATCCAACCTGCGTTGACTGCAGGGCACATCAGCGCCCACCCTGCTGTACTCTCTCTCTGGCCCCTGTCCAAGATCTTTTTTTCCAAATGGGTAAAATAAATACTGACACCAAGAGAGAAATGAAACTAACAGGGTTATTCCCAGGAGGTGACACTTTGAATGACTGAAAAACGTGAAGAGACTCTTATCTTTTAGCAGACGGGGAAATGAAAGCCAGCTCTGACACCAGAGGCCCTGTACTCAGGAATAATTAGAGCAAATGCCACATACAACTTAGTGGGCAAAGTGTGTTGGAGCTGTACTTTGCCTTAGGGAATAAACTTGTGGCCATCCCCAGGAAGCCAGCCTTTCAGAACAGCACAGGGGAGGCCATGGCCAACAGGGTCTCCATCCCCAGCATCCAGGAGTAAGTCCTGAGTGCAGATCCAGGAGTAACCCTGAGCACGCCAAGTATAACCCAAAAAAGCCCAAAACAACAACAACAACAATAATAATGATAATATAATAATAAATGGAAGTGATAATCATATAACACTGATGGAACCATTTTATTTATTTTTGGTCTGGGGGGTCATACCTAGTCAAAAAAATGTGCTCAGAGGTTATTCCTGGCTCTGCTCAAGTCGCTCCTGGTGATACTTGGGGGACCATATGTGATTCCAGGGATAGAACATGGGTCAGCCGTGAGGCAAGGCAAATGCCCTCCCGCACTGTCCTATCTCCCTGGCCCCCTGGTTTATCCACTTTAAAGTGTAGTGGCAGGAACATCAGATGCATTTTCAGTGCTAACAATCACCTCCCTCTGATTCTGGAACATTCCCGCCCCCGCCCCCAAAGGAGAGTCTGTCAGTTGAGTAATGACTCCAAGTTCCTCTCCTGCATTCTGGCACATCAGCCCCTCTCTCTCTCTCTCTCTCTCTCTCTCTCTCTCTCTCTCTCTCTCTCTCTCTCTCTCTCTCTCCTGCTGCATTCTGGCACATCAGCTTGCTCTCTATCTCTCTCTCTCTCTCTCTCTCTCTCTCTCTCTCTCTCTCTCTCTTTCTCTCCAGTTTCCTGTTCTGGATTTTTCCACACAGGGTCCTAAGGGTGTCTTCAGGTCCAGCTTCCTGCCCCTGGCACTCCTTTCTCGAGGTCTCACTGGCAACAATATACTTGTATCCACGTTTCCTACTTTTCTGAGGCTGAATCATACAGTCTGTCACCAGGGCAGACCACGTGTTATTTCCCCACCTAGGAGTGACCATTTGGGTCTGGTTCCACCTTTGGGCTACCGCGAATTGTGTTGCTGTGAACTCCCCTCGGAGCATGTCTTGAACCTTCTTTTGACTTTTTGGCTTGGGGGCCGCACCTAGCGGTGCTCAGCGCTTACTCCTGCCTCTGTGCTCAGGGATTGAGCCAGGCTTAGCTGTATTTCAAGGTGGGCGCCTGACCTGGTTTCCTGTCGCTAGGGCCCCAGGTTTGGGGGGCTTTGGTTTCCCCGGGTCTCCAGCACGGAGTGAGCTCTCTGGGCTGGGCTCTGGCTCGCCTCTCTCAGGCACAGCCAATCTGCAGCCCAGGTGGCGCTGTTTCGGCTGCTGAAGGTCCAGCTCCCGCACCTTGTGTCCCTGTTCCTTCCGGCTGTGGTTTTGCTGCTTACAGCCTTCCCAGCCTCGCCTGCAGCCGCAGGAATTTTTTTTTTTTAATTTTATTTATTTAAATACCGTGATTTACGAAGTACAGAGCTTTACGCAATACAGTTGTTAAAAAACTCTTCGCTCGGCACCAATCCCACCACCAGCACGCCCCACCACCACCAGAGACCCGCTTTTCCCCCCACTTACCCCCTCCCCATCCCCTTGCCTGCCCCCTTTAGCCGGCATCAGTTATGTTGATCATTAGGGCCCATATAAGGAAATGGTATTGACAGTTAGCACAGCAGAGCCTGGCAAGCTACCCGTGTCGTATTTGACATGCCAAATAACAGTAACAATTTATTATAGACCTCATTCCCATGACCTGATGGAGTGGTTTGAGGCTCTTTTATGTTCCTGGAGCAGGCAGATGCCCTTGAGCTATCTCGCATGTGACAGGACATATTGAGATGTTACTGGTGCCTGCTCGAGTAATTGATGATCTACGGAAGTCAAGTGATCAAGTGATTGACAGTCGGGCTCTTTTTTTTCTGAATTGTTCTGTGGGAGTCTGGCCGATTCTGTTCTTGGATTTACTTTCTGGGTTTCCAGAACACAGGGTTCTCTACTGTCAAGCAGGGACTCACCACCACTACGCCTGGACAACACCTATTTCACATGTATCTCAATCTCTATCTGAGCTTGTCCTGCACATACACTGAATAATCTATTCTATACTGCTAGTTGGGGGTCACTTCTCTAAACACAGTCGGTGAATATGGTCTTAGACAAAAGTCATTGGAGATGCTTAAAACTCCATTGTGGGCCGGAGCTATAGTCCAGCGGGTAGGGCGTTTGCCTTGCACGTGGCCGGCCCGGTTCGATCCCCAGCATCCCTTATGGTCCCCCGAGCACCGCCAGAGTAATTCCCTGAGTGCAGAGCCAGGAGAAACCCCTGAGCATCGCCAGGTGTGACCCAAGAAAAGAAAAAAAAAACTCCATTGTGCCATCTGAGCCCACTGTATAGTAAATTTTCTATATGTTCCCTCACAGACCACACATGTGTCCACACACTTGGGTTTCTATGAGATGTGGATGGGATACATGTTAGATGAGTATACTGGGTTTTGAAATATCTGTGCCCGCACACCATGGGGGGTAGGGGCTGTGGAGTCCAGACCTTGAGGATGACTGTGGTTGTGTTGCACGAGGTTTTCCCGGCCTCTGAGAGCCTGTAGGGGTGGCAAGGGTCAGCACCTGCCCCTCTTTCAGGACGCCCCATCAGCTTAGCACAGGCGGGCAGGAGAAGCCAGCCGCAGGAATTTTTGATCCAACACCCCCCGGGTCTCTCGCTTCTCCTGCTAGACTGGAGAATGGGTGATAGATCTGCACATTAATAACTCCAGAACATGGCATCAGCGCCCCTCGAGGGGCTGGAACGTGAAGCAGGCCTCTTAGTCTAGGACTCCAAGTCCGTCCTTGGCTTCACTGAGCCTGGGTGCCTCTCTAACCCTCCGGGAGCAGGGTGTGCTTTAGCCGCTGTGTCCTGGCCAGAGCATAGCTGTGCTGAGGAACTCACCTCTCTGGGACAAGATACCAGGGTGATCATTTGCTTGCTGGGTGGGCCTGAACGAGATACCCCCAGAGCCCGTTTCCTACCTCTCGGTAAATGGGACTCAGGATGCGATCTTGCAGACACATCGCGGAAGCTGAGGGGAATCATGTGAAGGGCTGAGCATCCTGTTATTCATGTAGCACACGTGGACCCGTGACCCATGTGCTGGCTTTGTGTTGTTGCTGATGTTAAGTGTGTTCAGAGCAGGAAGAAAAAGAGAGAGAGGGAGAGAGAAGGAGAGAGAGAGTGCAGTAGGGGGAAGACATAGGCTAAAGGAAATATAAGAGGGCTTCGACAGTGAGAAGGGCCCTACTGTGAGAAGGGCTCTTGCTTTGCATGTGACTGGCCTGGGTTTGATCCCCAGCATCCCATATGGTTCCCTGAGCACTGTCAGGAGTAATTTTCTGAGTGCAGAGCCAGGAGTAAGCCCTGAGCATCACCAGGTGTGGAAAGAGAGAGAGAGCGAGGGAAAGAAGGAAGGAAGGAAGGAAGGAAGGAAGGGAGGGAGGGAGGGAGGGAGGGAGGGAGGGAGGGAGGGAGGGAGGGAAAGAGATGTCCATTGTCAGCTGACCCCTCTCCCATGAAGGCCAGGCAGGGGGGGGTATGAGCTGCCGGAAGTCATCAAAGGCAGCCAAGCTGCCCTCACCATTTTCTTTCTCTGCAGAACGAAGTGAACTGGGGAGCTGCTGCTGTCTCTGAATTACCTCCCCAGCGCTGGAGACTGAACGTGGATGTTATCCGAGCCAAGCAGCTTCTGCAGACAGATGTGAGCCAGGGTTCAGGTACAGCCCCCCCTCTTCTGGGCACACACCCTTCCTTTTATTAATTGACACAAGGGTCCTGATTATCTTTTCCTGCATCCTGGATACTGTTACTGTGAACATAGAATCAAGAGCTACAGTGTGAAATCAAGAAGGGAAGTAAAGGCCGGAGTGATAGTACAGTGGGGGAGGGTGTCTGCCTTGCAGGAAGCTGATTCAAACTAACCCCGGTACCCCATCTTGCCCCAAGCCCTACCAGGAGTTACCCCCTTAACACAGAGGCAGGAGTAAGCCCTGGACACAGCTGGGAGAGAGAGAGGCAGAGATACAGAGAGAGAGAGAGAGAGAGAGAGAGAGAGAGAGAGAGAGAGATGCCTCTTGAAATGTGGATCCGCAGGTGTGGAAAGCTTGAAAACCGCTGGATGGCCTGTCTTGATTATCACTGTCGGTCTGTGGGCTGCTGTACAGGAAAGGCTCCATTGAATAATGCTGATCAAAGCAGCCCCCACTTGAACTGGGGGTTTGAGCAAAGCCAGGGTTACTGGAATCAAATTCTGCTCTTTACCTAGGGGTTCTTGCTGGAGCCAAATGCTGTGCCTGCAATAGGGATGTCATGCTCCAGGGGGCAGTATTGTGCACCAGCCTCGCCTTCTAATCAATTTAGTGGGAGGGAGAGATTGGCTTTCCTTTTAGTTCATTCCGAAGTGTTCCATATGTCTTTCTGGCTCCCAGCTCTACAAAGATTTGTATTTAAAGTGTCTATAAATACAAGTGATAGCACAGTGGATAGGGCATTTGCCTTGCAGGCAGCCGACTCGGTTCAGTTCCCAGCATCACATATGGTCCCCCAAGCACTGCCAGGAGTAATTCCTGAGCATTGTCGGGTATGACCCAAAAAGCAAGATAATAACAACAATTGGGGCCGGAGCAATAGTCCAGTGGGTAGGGCATTTGCCTTGCACGCAGCCGATCTGGGTTCGATCCCCGCATCCCATATGGTCTTCCGAGCACTGCCAGGAGTAATTTCTTAGTGCAGAGCCAGGAGCAACCCCTGAGCATCACCGGTATGACCCCAAAAAAGCAAAAAAATAAATAAATAAAAAAGATAACAATAATATCACTATCACTATCTTCCCATTCATCATCAGTTTGCTCGAGCGGCTCCAGTAACATCTCCAGATGTCCTGTCTCATGATAGTAGAGCCCAAGGACATCTGCTCGCCTCCAGGAACATAAAGAGCCTCAAACCATTATATTAGGTCAAGGGAATGACCTAACATACCTGTTACTGGTAGTTGGCATATCAAATACAACACGGGCAGCTTGCCAGTCTTGCTGTGCGGGAGGCATACTCTTGTAGTAACCTCTAAATACAGCATTTATTGATGAACCGTGGCTGCAATAGGCTTGTCTGCTGGATGGAGTTCTGATGAGAGGAAGGTCCTGATGTGGAAAATGGCAGCCCTTATGGAGTGTGGGGGTCATCTGGCTTGTTGCGAGGCTCTGCTGGGGTGGCGGGCCAGGGCTAGAACTCGCCATCCCTCCCAGGCACCTCGTGAGCGGCTGGGCACAGGGAGAGCTGGTAGCAGCTCTGCCCCTTGTCTGTGAGTCATCCAGCAGACGAGCCTATCACAGCCCAGATCATCGACACCCACCCTGCAGCAGCTTTTTTTCAATCCGCCGAGGTGTGCTGATCCAGAGACTCACGGACATGGGGGCAGAGCTGCTACTGGCTCTCCCTGTGTCCAGCCACTCATGAGGCGCCCGGGAGGGATGGTGGGTTCTAGCCCTGGCCCGCCACCCCAGCAGAGTCTCACAACAAGCCAGACGACCCCCACTCCATGAAGGCCGCCATTTTCCACATCTGGACCTCCCTCTTGTCAAAACTCTGATAACAATAATAAAAATGATAATTTAA
>JAJIBD010036357.1:0-27305 GCA_021461705.1 Cryptotis parvus
GAAACGCTCCACAGCTCCGGGACCGGGGAAGGGGGTGCGCCAGGGCAGCGCCAAGGTCACGCAGGCGACCCCGCGGAGAAGCCCACGGGCGCCACGTTCTCGGGGTGCCTCTGAGCACAGTTCTCCCCTTGGACCACCCTCGAGGGGGCTGCTTTACCTCCTGTCCCCAACCCGCCCAGCACCCCCAGGTGTCTCAGCCTGCTGTCACGGCGTTACCTGCCTCCCTGCCCCCACCCCACCCCTTAGCCACCGGCTCTCTAGGCTCGCTTTTCAAGTTCAGGAAGGTCACAGGGGCTTGGGGGCGGGATGGTGGCCACGAGGGGGCGGAGATTCCTGAAGCTTCTGGTACGAGCGTGGGTGACGATGTGGGCTTCGTTCGCGTGCTGGGCCGGCCCGTTGTCCCCTTTGGAGCGCCTGTGGTCTGTGTCACTGAGATCCCACCATCCCACTCTTGCGTGCACTCTTGGTGCTCAGCCTTCACGGAGAGCAGAGTGGCGGCTGGGTGGCGTGGCCACGTGCTAATAAAACTTTATTGGTGGCTGCTGGAAGGTGCATTTTCTGGGCTTTGAGGGGGGCGGGGGATGCTCACCGGTGCATTGTCTTTTGGGTTGGGTTTAGGGAACCATACCCCGCTGGGACTCAGGGCTAAGTCCAGCCTTTGGGCTGGCTTCAGTTGCTGGATCTCTCCAGTCCCCCAACTCTCTGTCTTTTAACATATATATATTGTTATATATATATTGAATCACCGTGAGTTACAAAGTTATTCCTGATTGAGATCCAGGCTTCCCATGTGCGACCACCCACCCTTTCAGCAGGGGCCACTTTCCTTCACAACACCTCACCTTTTCCCTTTTTCCCTTTTCGATGCTGTGGCTTGCAACAGTGTGGCTGAGGACCTAACATCCCATAGCTCCTGCCCAGAACCAGCTTATTTCTTTTCTTTTTAGTTTCTGGGCCACGCAGTTCTCCGGAATTACTCCCTGTCTTGGTGTTCAGGTGTCACTCCTGCCGGGTGCTAAGGGACCATAAGCCGTGCCGGGAAGGGGGCTGGGCCTGGGGTCAGTGACTTACCCACTGTCCTGCCTCTCAGGCTCTCCCGCGGGCCTTCTGTACCCTGGCAGAGACAGGCCTGTCATTCTTAGCTGCGGGGCTGCAGCTGGCCTGACTCCCCAAAGTGCCTCCTCCGGTGCCGGAGTCTTCACCCTGGCTTTCTGGCTTGAACCAGTTCTGTGTGAGAGAAGTCTTGGGCCTGCCTGGGAGCACCCCTCCCTCCCGGACTGTTTTCTCTTGATCCCCCAAACCTTAAGTCCAGCAGAGATTCCTGTGGCTTGTCTCTGCTCCTCTTGCTTTTATTTTTGTTTGGGGCCACACCCCTGGTTCCCTCCACATCACCTCCCCGCACCCTTCGGTGTCTACTGGAGCAGTCAGCATTGCCTGCCTGGGGGCCACACCCCCTGGTTCCCTCCACATCTCCCTCCCCCCCCCCTTCGGTGTCACGGAGCAGTCACAGCATTGCCTGTCTCTCGTCCCCTGTCATAGCCACTGACTCTCTAGGTTCTATTTTCAAGTTCAGGGAAGGTCACAGGGCGGGGGGGGGGCGGGGATGGTAGCCACAAGGGGTGGAGATTCCTGAAGCTTCTGGTGCAGGTGAGGCTCGGGGGTTACTCTTGGCTCTGTGGTCTAGGGTCATTCCTAATGGTGTTCTGGAGACCCTGTGGGATGCTGGGGATTGAACCCGGATCAGCCGTATGCAAAGCAAGGGCTCTCCCACCGCCATATCTCTCCAGCCCCATCCTCTTGTTTTATTTTATTGCCTCCCTCCAGGAGAGGTGATGTGGGGTCCCCTGAGCTGTGGGAATGTTAGTTTTGGCTGCTCTGTTCACTGTAACCCTGGGGGGACCCCCAAGGCTCCCCACTGGTCACCATGCAGCACCTGTTTTCAGAAGATAGAGTGAACCTGGCTTAACCCTTCCATTAAAGGAAAACGGAGATTCACAGTGGCCCACGATTGGCCAGTGAGGATATGCATACATGCCCCCCATGATCCATACATGCCCCCATGGTCCATACATGGCCCCCCCATGATCCATACATGCCCCCCATGATCCATACATGCCCCCCATGGTCCATACATGGCCCCCCATGATCCATACATGGCCCCCATGGTCCATACATGGCCCCCATGATCCATACATGCCCCCATGATCCATACATGCCCCCATGATCCATACATGCCCCCATGATCCATACATGCCCCCCCATGATCCATACATGGCCCCCATGATCCATACATGCCCCCCCATGATCCATACATGCCCCCATGATCCATACATGGCCCCATGATCCATACATGCCCCCATGATCCATACATGGCCCCCATGATCCATACATGGCCCCCATGATCCATACATGGCCCCCCATGATCCATACATGGCCCCATGATCCATACATGCCCCCCCATGATCCATACATGGCCCCCATGATCCATACATGGCCCCATGATCCATACATGCCCCCCCATGATCCATACATGGCCCCCATGATCCATACATGGCCCCCATGATCCATACATGCCCCCATGATCCATACATGGCCCCCCATGATCCATACATGGCCCCCACTTTCCACACCACCAGCGCCATCCAGGTTCAGCTGTCTGTCCAGTTTGAGGGTTTTTTTTGTTGTTTTTGTTTTTTGCGCCACACCTGGCGATGCTCAGGGGTTACTCCTGGTGGTGCTCGGGAACCATATGGGATGAACCCATATGAACCCGGTGGGCGCATGCAAGGCCAACGCCCTCCCTCTGTCCTGTTGCTCCGGCCCCAGTTGGAGTTTTAAGAGTCTCTGCTTCGTGCCCGCCCAAGCCTCGCCTCCTCAAGCTGCAGCCATCCCCTCGCTCTTCGAGGATTTTGAGTTTCACACTGCCGTGAGCTGCCTTCGTGCCTGTGTACTTCTGCTTCTTTCTATGAATGAACTCACGTTTGTTTGTTTGTTCTTCTCACCCACTTTCCAAAAAAATAATCACCTGACAAAGAAACGGTGCCAGGAGCAGATTGGGAAGTCGGGTTGCTGGCCGTGAAGCTCCGGGAAAAGGGCACCTGGGGGAATCAGGGCTGCTGGTCGTGGGGCTGGAAACCACCTGTTTCCGCCCGCTGCGGCTGCTCCTTTGTGCAGAAAGGAAGGTGGGGACATGGAGGCTTAGAAGGGAGGCCGAGGGCCAGCTGTAAGCGGAGCCGTACCTTCAACTGGCTGCAGAAGAACTGGGTATGGGCAACTTTGTCTCCCCTCACTTCCGAGCTCCTCCTGGTGTATCTCCACCCGCCTCACCTGCATTTTTGCCCGGTGTGGAAAGCCCTAGAAGGAGGGGCAGGCATCTGAGAACATGGGCTGTGCTGAGGAAGGCAGCCCCCTCCCTTCTCCAGGACGGCTCCTGCCATCTTTTCGGGCTCCCTCTATTCGTGGGTGATCCTGGGAAGCCCCCTCCCTCTCTTCCCCATTGGAGCATGGTTGGAAGGGAGGCGGAGCCAGCGCACTTGTGCTTGGTGCTTGCCTGATACTTCGATCATGTTCTGTGTATCGTTGCCTTCCTGGCTCTTTCTGCATAGGACGGTTCCCCCTCTCTTGCTGTATTTCTGTTTGCTTTTTTGTGTGGCTGCATTGGGTAGCATGACTGTCTACCCGCCCGCTCTGATTCATAACAGCATACGGTGCAAATCAAATCGAAATGCTAAAGTTTCCCATTTATTCGGTGTTGGTTAGCCAGGAGGCTACCAGGAGCCCGGAAGGCACCAGCACCTGGGTAGCGCGTCAGCCCCCTCCCCAGGATGGTAAGTGGAGCGGAGCATGGCTCTGTGTGTGTGTGTGTGTGTGTGCATGTGGGCATGCCTCTGTGTGTGCGCACGCGTGTGTGTGTTTGTGTGTCTTTTGGGAGTTGCTGGAATATTGCTAAACTGTTTTTGTCTCTCTCTTTGAACCCTCCCTCACCCGCTTTGTCCCTGGCCTTGATCCGAATCTCGAAAAGGGCAGTTGGAACCATTAAACGAGGTGGGTTAATTCAAGGATTCCTGGGCTTTCATGTGGGGCTAGTTACTGGGGGCAGGCGGGGGCTGCTAGGCTGCTAATCACAGAAATCTGTGCCTCTCTGAAGGGGGAGGGGCCGTCGGCGGGATGCGAGACCTCCTGTGGAAAAGTGTTTCCCCCTCCTTGCCACCCCCGACTTCATCCGTTTGCTGGGCTGTCTCCTTGCCCTGAGATGATTAAGAAAACGTTAAAACGTTTTTTTCCCCCACTTGTGAGCACTTCGCAAAGGAAGACGTGCCTGACCCGATTCTGGGGGGAGAATGTATTGGAGATGGTCTCGTCCCCTCCAGAAGCAAATACTGCAGGGAGGGCTCAGCTGCTGGGCAGAACGGGCAGGGTCTCAGCTGAGCCGCTTGTAATTTGGGGCATTCTCCCTCCCTCCTGTCCCACCTCTGCCCTCCCCGCTGCCCCCACCCCTTCCCGTGGCCTCAGGGTTTTCTTTCTAGAATCTCTGACCTGCTGCTCTGCCGCTGGACGTGCCGGCACTGCTGTCAGAAGTGCTGCGAGTCCAGCTGCTGCCAATCGAGCGAGGATGAGGTGGAGATTCTGGGACCCTTCCCGCCCAGACGCCTCCCTGGATGTAAGTCCCAGCGCGCGCTGGCAGCTTCCCTGCGAAGCCCCCCGGAGATGGACCCTTTCCTCGGGAGGGGGACTGGCGCCGCCTGGCGGAAGATTCGTCGCGCTGGGGCCGGGGGCGCCACTGCCTTTGTCCTCTTGGCTGTTTTGCTTGGCAGGCGGGTGGGCGCAGCTGGTGGAGGGTTTGGCTGTGGCCAGCTCTGCTCTGCAGCGGGCTTCCGGGAGAGAGGGTTAGTCCTTCCCACAGCAAAGGGGGTCTCTGAGCCTCTCTCTGCTCCTGATCCCTCACGGGGAGTGATTCTGGCCAGCGTGGGTCTGACCAGCGGCCCAAGCATCTGTAGCAGGCTCAGCCCCTTTAGGTGCCAGGGGAGTGCCTGTTGCAGAGATATCCCGGAAGGAAGGAGAGATTGTCTTTTTGCTGGTCAGGGGTGCTGAGATGCCCCTCACCCCCCGCCCCCCCATCCTCCAACGCTGTCAATGAGTTCCAGGCATCTCGCGTTTTATTTCCAATCCCCTCCTGCGCCTGCACACACATCTCCATCTGCCAGGGGCTCGGATATTTTGGGAACGTGTTTTTGAAGCTGCTGAGGCACGTGTCTCGTCCACCTCTCGGTGGCTAGGAGAGGGACATCGTGGCCACAGTCTGGGTGGCCTCGGGTTGAAGGGACCAGGATTGTGCCACACACAATGGGACTGGAAATCAGAGGAGCAGCTTAGGGCCGAGCGATAGTCCAGTGGGTAGGGTGTTTGCCTTGCACTCGGCGTGTGCCGCCTGGTTCAATTCCGCATCCCATATGATCCCCGAGCACCACCAGGAGTAATTCCTGAGTGCAGAGCCAGGAGTAACCCCCTGAGCAATGCCAGGTGTGACCCAAAAAGAAAAAAAATAGAAACAGCTTCTCATGGGGGAGGAGAGAGAGAGAGAGAGAGAGAGAGAGAGAGAGAGAGAGAGAGAGAGAGAGGCCCCCGAGAGAGAGCCTGAGAGAGAACAGGAGAGAGAGAACCAGAGAGAGGGAAGCTGGTCTGGTATTTTCTCTGCTAGACCCTACCTGGGCCTGTCAGAGTTCTAGAAAGCTCTGGGAAGCCTCTTTCCCTCCATATCGGGGAGGGTCCTCTGATTATTCTCTTCCTAAAGCAAGTATTCAACATTCCCTAGAAATTGGCTCTGTGTCAGGCTATGTGACTTCAACTCCTGTATTTTCCACTTTTCTCAAAATCTGTCACTGGAAAAAGTGACATCATCTCTTTGAGCCTCAATGGCCCATCTGTAAAATGGGGGTGTAAAATAAAAGTAGGGGGATAGAGAGATAGTACAGCAGGGAGGGCATTTGCCTTGCCCATAGCGGACCGGGGTTCAATCTCTGGCATCCCGTATGGTCCCCGAGCACTGCCAGGACTAATTCCCGAGTGCAGAGCAGGAGTAACCCTGAGCATTACAGGCCCACAAACAAAAAAAAACTTGTTATTTAGGCTGGGGAGGTGATGCCATAGTTTTTTTGGGGGCTGATTTTGAGGGGGTGCTCAGGTGTTGCTCCGAGCTCATTGCTCAAGTATAGCTTCTGGCAGTTCTGGGACCAGGAGGTGTTGGGGACCAACATCGGGCTCTTGCGGCAGAGCATGAGCCTCAGCCTCTTGTGCGCCCCGCCCTTGGGGCAGCACTGGAGTGCAGACCCTGTACATGTGAGGCCCTGAGTTGGGTGCCTGGCACCACACACACACTCACACACTCACACACTCACATACACTCACACATACATACACTCACACATACTCACACATATATACACACTCACACATAAACACACACACTTGCACAATGCACTCACACACTCACATACTCACACACTCATACATACTCACCCTTACACACATACACACTCTCACACACTCCCATACACTCACACACATGCACACTCACACATATGTACACTCACACACCCTTACACATATGTACACTCACACACCCTTACACACATAACACCCTTTACACACATACACACTCTCACTCCCATACACTCACACACATGCACACTGACATATATATTCACATACACACACCCTACACACATACACCCTTACACACACACACACACTCACACACTTCTCTTGCAGTTATAGGATCCTAACGCCTCAGATGCTATGATGCCAGTGATCCTTTCATCCTATTCTGGTTTTTTTTTTCTTTTTTTTTTTTTTTTTTTTGCTTTTTTGGGTCACACCCGGCAGTGCTCAGGGGTTAGTCCTGGCTCTGCACTCAGGGAATTACTCCTGGCGGGCTCGGGGACCATATGGGATGCCGGAATCGAACCCAGGCCAGCATAGGCTGGCCGCATGCAAGGCAAACGCCCTACCCGCTAGGCTATCGCCTCCGGCCCCTATTCTGGTTTTCCTTTGTGATTTTTTTGGTGAGTGTTAGGTTGGGGACCATCCAGGGGGCTCAGGGTGACTGCCACTGATGTGAGGGGACCATGGGGTGTTGGGAATCAAACATAGGGGTCCCCCATGCAAAACCTCTGAGTTGGCTCTCTGATCCTCGCATTCTTATTCTTTAATCTGTCCCTTAGAGGCCACGATGGCTGGGGTTGCACTTACACTTGGCTGCTGCAGGCCGGTGTTGAGCTATGATGCTCCCATGTGCCATCAAGTTGCTCTCTGAGGTGGGTGCACTATTGATTACGGTGCTTATATAGGCACCCACCAGGGGGCACCCTCTCATCCCGTGGGAGTTGCTGTCGTGCCCATGGAGGATCACATTCCTGGCCACAGTGCTCACATGTCTCATTGTGGTGCTCACAGGGGCAGGGCGCACGCCTCTCTGTGAGGCATCCAGGTGGCACACCTCTCTGTGATGTGTTGTGGCTGGCAATCACTTATGGACACCAGGTATTACAGAGAGGAGAGCTGGGCACATGTGGGGGGCAACAGGGATTGAACTTGCCACCAGGTGCTCTACAGACAGGCATTCTAGGCTGTACGGCTTCCTCCAGACCTTCCCCTCTGTTTTGTTCTCAGCTTCCTGTCTGGGAATAGTGACTTGTAGTGTCACTGTAAGAGGGAAGAGACTGCATAGCGCAGGCCCCGCTTCACAGTCAGACGCATCTCTAACACTCTGTGTTTTGTTGGGGGCCACACCCAGCAGTGCTTGGCGCTTACTCCCAGCTCTGAGCTCGGGATCACTCTCAGTAGGGCTCAGGGGGACCATCTGGGCTGCCGGTGATTGAACCCGTGTCAGATGTGTGCAAGGCCAGCGCCTTTCCTGCTTTGTGTGTCTCCGGCCCAGGTATAGCACTCGGAGTTATACGATGGAAAGAAAATGGCCAGAGCCGCTCTGTTATTTGCAGACTGGGTAGCTCGTAGAGTCGAGCTGTTTTGTTAACGGCATCTCTGAATCAGGAGGGCCCCCATTTCCAGGGCCCTTGAGGGCAGGGGTTGGTTGACCCCAGTCCATTTCTTTGAATCCATGCTCAGAAGAATCCCAGCTCCAGGAGGGCAGGATTTTTACCTGTCTTTTTTTTTTTTTTTTGCTTTTTTTTTTTGGGGGTCACACCCAGCAATGCTCAGGGATTACTCCTGGCTTTGCACTCAGGAGCTACTCCTGGTGGTGCTCGAGGGTCCATGTGGGATGCCGGGATGGAACCTGGGTTGGCCGCTTGCAAGGCAAATGCCATACCCGCTGTGCTATCGCTCCGCCCCTACCCGTCATATTCACTTAAAAAAAGCTGTTAGTTAATGAGCAAATGTCTGCCAGACCAGACCAGCAGCTGTTTGGCAGCCTCCAGGGTTCCGCTTCAGAGGCCATAAAAAGTGTCTCCTGTGTTCTCCCCTCGATCTCTGGACCAGACGGGGCCAATACAGAGAAAACAAAAGCAGCGGCCTCCAGACTGGCCTCCAGGCAGGAGCTGAACACTGGGAAGGCGTCTGGCCGTGGCTTCCATCCCAGTGTCTTGGCTACTTATTTCTTATGCACCCTGAGTGTCATACTGGGGTACACACGAGATCGGTGTGAGCCTTTGCCAGGTACAGGGGGCATCTGCCTGCTGTGGGCCATGAGGCAGGTGCAGGAGTTCTCCTGAGATGTGTGCAGTCATCCTGAACATGCGGATGCCACAGTCCTGCACAGGATCTTGTCCTGAAAGATCCTGAGGGGGAGGGCTTCAGGCATTGCTGGATCCAGGGGCTCAGAAACTCAAATTATGACATGGGCCCCTCTCTCTCTCTCTCTCTCTCTCTCTCTCTTTCTCTCTCTCTCGCTCTCTCTCTCTTGCTACTCTCTCTGTCTCTCTCACTTTCTCTCTCACCTCTCTCTCTGGGCCCCAGCTGGAAGTACTCAGAAGCTACTCCCTTTTCTGTGCTCAGAGTCCTGGGGTGACTGAGTGTCCCAGGACTCCCAGCATACAGAGCAAGTCCTCAGCCTTTTGAGCCTTCTCTGGGCCCTGTCTATTTCTTCTGCATCAACCTTCTTTTTCCTTAAGTTTTATTCTGTTTTATTGAGATGGCGGAGGATTGGATCAAGCTCACTCTGGGGGCCGCACTCAGTGCCAGGCAGAGAACTGGGGCCAGCTGTTTGCAAGGCTGGGGCTTGAACCTTGTACTGCCTCTCCTACTCTCCGCCGCATTCTTTTGGCTACTGTTGATTTGATCTTGGGCACCATGATGCCCGGTACTGTTCCTGCAGGGTCTGTGTGTACAGCGCTCTTGCCCCCAGCCTCCCGAGTAACTGCTTCCCTCACCGTTGCTAGAGGGCCTCGGCCCACCCTTCTGCTGACCAGCTCTCCGCTCAGCCTCATCCCCCACCCGGGCCACACCCAGCCTGTGCTCAGGGCCTGTGTTCAAGGATCATTTGTGAGACCATATGTGGTGCCGGGATCAAACCAGGGTTGGCTGCATGTCAGGCAAGTGCCCTTCCCATCATGCCGTGTCTCTGGCCTCTTGGCCTCACTCTTTGCTGGGAGTGGGGCACACTCATCAGTGCTCAGGGCTTCCTCCTGGCTCTGCGCCCAGGCATCACTCCTGGCAGCGGGCTCAGGGGACCCTATGGGATGCCCGGGCTGAACCCATCAGCTGTGTCTTTTAAACACTCGGTCTCCCAGGAGCTGCAGAGGGAGGCGGGTTCGAGCCTTCCCAGAGCTCATTCACAGCTTGTGCTTTTTCCCAGATTTCTTTACAGCGGGGGCACTTCGCGTGTTACCAAACAGGCAGGGAGTTGAAATGCCAAGCGCGGGAGCTTTGCAGGGTGGCTCCTGCTGTGACATTTGAGCCGAGGACAAGGCTCACTTGGCAGAGGAGTGACTCCCGCCTGTGTGTGATTTGGTGGGGTGGGGCCCAGCCTCCCCCATTATCACAGGGCCTTGTGTGGTGAGGTGGGGGGTCCTTCAGCTTTCTTTGCCTGGACCTGTCTGGTGTGGGTCAGAAAAACGACTCTTGAGAACTCTGAGTGGAGTCTTTGTTTGTTTGTTTTGTTTTGTTTTGTTTTGTTTTTGCTTTTTGGGTCATATCCGACAATGCTCAGGGGTTACTCCTGGCTCTGCACTCAGGAATTACTCCTGGCAGTGCTGGGGAGACCATATGGGATGCCAGGGATCGAACCCGGATTCGGGCCGCATGCAAAGCAAACGCCCTACCCACTGGACTATCGCTCCGACCCTGAGTGGCGCTCTTTGAGGCAGGGGCAGGAATCAAAACCTGTCCCCAAGTGGGCTTTTCTTTTGGGGGCTTTTCTTTTGGGGGGCTTTTCTCTTTTGGGGGCTTTTCTCTTTTTGGGGGATTTTCTCTTTCTGGGGGCTTTTCTCTTTTTGGGGGCTTTTCTCTTTTTTGGGGTTTTCTCTTTTTGGAGGATTTCTCTTTTGGAGGATTTTCTCTTTTTGGGGATTTTCTCTTTCTGGGGGCTTTTCTCTTTTGGGGGCTTTTCTCTTTTGGGGGCTTTTCTCTTTGGGGGCTTTTCTCTTCTGGGGGGCTTTTCTCTTTTTTGGGGGCTTTTCTCTTTTGGGGCTTTTCTCTTTTGGGGGGCTTTTCTCTTTTGGGGGCTTTTCTCTTTTTTGGGGAGTGGTGAAGGGGGTGGGCAACACCCAATATGCTCAGGGGCTTACTCCTGACTCTGCAGTCAGGAATTAATCCTGGCAGTGCTCAGGGGACCAAATGGGATGCCGGGGATCAAACCCAGGTTGGCCGCTGCAAAGCAAATGCCCTCCCCACTGTGCTGTTGCTGCAGTCCCTCAAGAGAGATTTTTTTTTCCTAGGGGAGGGGACACTGAAACAATGCTTAGGAAGTCCAGGGGCCACTTTTGGCCACATTTGGCCAGCTGGACTACCAGGTGGCTCAGCAGAGGGTGTGGCCTTGTGGGACTGCTTTGGAATCACCTCCTGGGGCACCCGGTGGTCTCAGGGCAAGGGCAGTGCCAGGGATCCAGTGCTGCTCCTTGCACAAGCCAGGTCTGTACCCTGGCCCTGAGCTACCCCCGGCCCCTGCAGGCACGAGAAACTCTTTATCCCGCCTCCCCTCACTGTGCCCCTCGCCCCTGCTGGGAGACCGTGGTGGGTATGCTGGATGTGGGATCCAGGACGGCGCACAGTGGGCGCTCACTGCTGGAGCCTTCCAGTCAGAGCAAGGCCAGGCCTCGAGCTTGGAGTAGGTGGGGTGCCGGGCCCCGCTCTAACACAAGGGCAGCAGAGAGGAGCCCAGGGAGAGAGTGTGCATTCATTAATTCACTCACTCATTCTCTCGTGAGCAAAAGCAGCGAGCTCAGTTGCTGCTCTCAGTGGAACACAGAGACCAGCCAGACACCCTCACCATGAGTTAGGTGCAGGGGGAGAGAGGGAGCAGAAGGGTTGCCGGGAAGAAGGCTGGAGGGGTGGGGACAGGTGATGAACGCTGAGTGCCTGGGTGGGGAGCAGGAACCAGACAGGGGACAGGGTCGGGGACAGCAGGTTCACGTGTGGGAGGAGGGTGGGTGTATGTGCATGTACATGGTGTCGTGTGTGTTTGTATATATGTGTTCTATTGCACGCATGCATATGTACATACATTGTGTTGGATGTATATGTGTGCACTGTATTACATGTGTAGATGTATATGTGCACTGTTGTGTGTGGGTATATGTGTGCACGTGTATGCACTGTGTGTGTGTGTGGTGGTGGTCGGAGGCCACAGGAGCTTGGCGTGGTGAAGGGGCTCAGGCATCCTCTGGATCTGAGGACTCTGCCAAGGCTTCATGGGGCGATGGCCTGTGATCTGATCCTCGCAGCCCAGTGGGACTCTGCTCAAGGGGAGGGCCGCCACAGGCCATGGTGGGTACCCGGGCCGCGACATTCTGTCCCTTTCCTGTCCAGGCAGTGCTGCTGCAGCCTCACAGCAGAGACGGAGAGGGAGGGGGTGTCCAGGGCGGTCCCATGTCGCTGCCCCCTTTCTCTGCTACAGTCACCATGGACAAATGGGGAGCTGGGGTGTTGCATGCAGGGACTGCGCACCCGCAGTCTCTGCCCGGCCTTCCGGGGCTTGTTCTGACAGTGACCCAGTGGGAGGATCAGCTCATTCTCATTCCGTGGCCAGGATGCATCAGAAAAACCTCATCGAATGTGAAATGTGCATTTTTCAAGGCTTGTTTCCCTGGCAGGCTTAAATGTCAGCGTTGCTGGTGGGGGCGGGGGTTGGATTTGGATGGTGTCAGTCTGCAGTCTAGAGAGTTCAGGGGTTTGTTATTCACAGGATTGGTCTCCCCACCTGTCTCTCCCCTGAGCCCTCCTTCCTAGTCGGATGAATTTGGGGATCTTAAGCCACCCCTCCTTTCTACAAACATCCCCTGCCGTGGCCCTACCAGGCTCTATGTTTTTTATATGGTTTGACTCTCTCCGTGCTCACAGCAGCCACGTGAGGTGGGCATGAGTATCATTATTCCCATTCCACAGATGGGGAGACCGAGGCACAGAGCAATAGGACTTGCCCAAAGCCCCCAGAGCCCAGGTGTTTTGTTTTGTTTGCATTTTGGGTCACACCTGACGATGCTCAGGGGTTACTCCTGCCTGTGCACTCAGGAATTAGTCCTGGAAGTGCTCAGGGGGACCATATGGGATGATGGGGATTAAATCTGGGTCGGGCACATGCAAGGCAAATGCCCTCCCTGCTGGACTATCGCTACGGCCCCCAGCCCAGATTCGAAGTCTCGAGAGTCTTTGCTTAATTCTGCTACCCTCTGCCACGCCTCCAAGGTGCTTGGCTTTCTTTCAGCCCTTCTGTTTTGCTTTGCACATTGGGGCCTGTGACAGCTGCTGATTCACAGGTGTTTTCTTCACCTGAACCCTGGCTATGAAAACAGATTTCCCTGAGCCATTTTGTAGCTGTGGTACTGCCACGCAGAGACCCCCACCACACTGCGCAGGGTGTTTTGAAAAAAGACAGTGACAGGCACTGAAGGGGTGGTGAGTGGGTGACCCTCCCTTCTCACCCAGAGCCCCTGCAGAGACTCGGAGCCCTTTGAGCAAAGGTCCAGGCTTCTCTGCAGACAGAACCTGGACCAGCCCTTGACTCTGCCCCAGTGGCGCCCCCATGTGGCCATAGCCCCTCGGAGTTAAACACCCATTGGGAGCTGGTACGAGCTGCTCACAGCCATCAATGTCCCCTGCAGTGTCGGGGTACAGTTTCCAAGTGCAGCCGGGGGTGGGGGTGGGGGGGTTAACAGCTGCGGAGGGCACAGAAGCCAGCACTGGGGGTTCCCTGGCCAACCAGCCCTGTCTCTCCTACAGGATAGCCAGCCGGAGCAGTGACAAGGATGGAGATTCGGTCCACACGGCCAGTGAGGTCCCTCTGACCCCCCGGACCAACTCCCCAGACCGGAGGTCCTCGGACACCTCCAGATCCACCTGCAGCTTGACCCGGAGGATTTCAAGTAAGTACTAGTGTGTTTGGTGTGAACTAAATTTCCACCTGCTGAGACCCCCCAGGACCTGAGACCCCCAGAACCCGAGAAGAGGGTTCAGCTGAGCCCTCCTGGAAAGGCTAGAAGAGTCTCCAGGGAGGGTGAAGGCTGTGTTGACATACAGGAGACAGTGACAGGGTGACACTGCCTGGCTGGCCCCAATCGCACTCTCCCTATAGCAGAAGTGACAGTTTGAACTGATTTTGCTTTGACTGATCACGCGTTTCATTGAACGGACTCACTTGGTTGATGCTGACAGCCTGGACCATCTGCACCTGGGAGGGGGAATCACCGAAGTTCTACAACAGGGCTCGCAAATCCGGGTGATGTGGCAGCCAGGGGGTGGGGTCCAGGGGGTGGGGGCGCAAGGGTGTCCAGAGAGAAACATCACCCTACGGAGGCGACAGTGGCCACTGATGCCTGTCCTCTGGAGTGACTGTGGGGACAGCAGAACTGGACCATGGAGAGCTGGAAAATTCTCGCCCCACTGAAAGGAGCAGCTCAGGTTCCTTTGTGGGACTTGGGGACCCAGAGAGGTCCAGCTTTGTAAAGAGGGAGAAACGCCGCTGGGTTTGTAGAGGGGATGGCCTCACTTTCGTGGGGGAGGAGGTTTGGGCTGCATCTGGTGGGGTTCAGATGCAATTCCTGACTCTGTGCTAAGAGTGACCACTTGGGGATGTCCTGGGGACTGTCTCAGTGTCAGGGATCAAACTGGCGGCAGCTGCAGGCAGGGCTTGGGCCCAGAGAATGCTCAGTTGGTTGGTTTGTTTATTTTTGCTTTTTGGGTCATACCTGGTGGTGCTCAGGGGTTAATCCTGGCTCTGCACTCAGGAATTACTCCTGGTGGTGCTCGGGGGACCCTATAGGATGCCGGGGATCGAACCTGGGTTGGCCACATGTGCTATGTGGCCTGCTGTATGACTCCGCCTGTATCGATCCCTACTCTTCACTGAGGATTCTGAATGCTCACTGCAGGGTCGCTGCCTGTGGAGAAGCTAATGCCCTCCTGCCGCTTGTGGCAGGAAAAACAGCAGGATTTCGGGCCAGAGTGATCAGACAGCAGGAAGGGCACTTGCCTAGCACGTGGCTGACCTGGGTTTGATCCCCGGGAATACCTTCTACTCCTCTGAGTCCTGCTAGGAGTGATTGCTGAGCACAGAACCCGGAGAAAGCTCTGAGCAACACCAGGTGTGGTCCCCAAAACCCCCAAAAGAATTCTAGCCAGCGTAAAACAACCAACTTGGGCCGTGGGTGGTGCTGGGAAATGCTTAACTCTCACCCCGGTTCCCATGTCCCACCAACTCCCAGACCTGGACTCCAGGAGCTCCAGCTCGCAGCTCATCGATATCAGACCCATCGAGTTCGGCCTGCTGAGCGCCAAGAAGGAGCCAGTCCAGCCTTCGGTGCTGCGGCGGCCCTACGCCGCCTGATGACTACTTCCGCAAGTTCGAGCCGCGGCTGTACTCACCGGAGCCAGGCGGCGCGGACGACGTGGACTACCTGACCGACGAGGAGATCCTGTCCAAGTACCAATTGGGCATGCTGCACTTCAGCACGCAGTACGACCTGCTGCACAACCACCTGACGGTGCGTGTGATCGAGGCCCGCGACCTGCCGCCGCCAGCAGCCCACGACGGCGGCGGCGCCAGGACTTGGCGCACTCCAACCCCTACGCCAAGGTGTGCCTTCTGCCAGACCAGAAGAACTCCAAGCAGACGGGCGTCAAGCGCAAGACGCAGAAGCCCGTCTTCGAGGAGCGCTACACCTTCGACATCCCTTCCTGGAGGCACAGCGGCGCACTCTGCTCCTCACCGTGCTGGACTTTGACAAGTTCTCGCGCCACTGCGTCATCGGGCAAGGTGGCCGTGCCCCTGTGCGAGGTGGACCTGGTCAAGGGCGGCCACTGGTGGAAGGCGCTTATCCCTAGTTCGCAGGTAAGCCCGGGCGCGATCACTGCCAGCTCTGTCTGTGCCGGAGTTAGGCAGGATTGGAGAGGATGGGGTAAGGTGGGGGGGTGGGTATCCCCAGCAGGGCTGGCTGGGGCCATTCCGTGAGGGCACACCTGCGGATGCCCCAAGGCCCTGTGGTGGCAGAGACGGAGCCCTGGGACCTGTGCCTCCAGGTAGTCCAGTGGGTAGGACGTTTGCCTTGCAGGCAGCCTACCTGGATTTGATCCCGGCATCCCATATGGTCCCCCCAGGCACCGCCAGGAGTAATTCCTGTGTGTAGAGCCAGGAGTAAGCCCTGAGCATCGCTGGGTGTGACCCAAAACAAAACATGAAAGGACTAGACTCCGGTTACAGCAGACGGCCACCAGCCAATCCCAGGCCCCAGCCCCCTTCCTTCCTTTCTGTTCTGCAGAGCCCACTTAGCAGCTGGAACCGACGCCCACCTAGTGTCACACATTCTCTGCACCATCACAGGGCTGGGCACGGTTGCTCGGAGTCTCGCCAGGGAAAGGGAGGTGTTGGAGGGGGTGCTGGCTCCCCACCGCCGCTCTGGGCTGCATGTAGGCCTTCAACTCCCTCCCGGTCTCTGGCTTGATCTCTGGCAGTCCCTAACTTCCCTGCCACAGGGTTCTGGCTACCCTGGCACTTTGCTTGACCTCAGCTGACACCGTGGCTGTACTTAGAGGGCGCCTGCTTAGGCCTGGCCCACCCTAGTTCTCCCCACCTGCACCCCACCCCCCCACTCCTTTCCTTTTCTTTTTTTGGTTGGTTTGTTTGGGGGTCCTTCCTGACCTGGGGATGGGTGGGTGCTGACTTTTCTCTCCTTCCTGCCTCAGCTCTGCACCCCACCTGCCCCCCTCTCCCCGCGACTCCCCATACGTATTTATTGGCTTTCCGGTTACTCCATGTGCCTGCCCCCCACCTCCTCAGGAGTCTTAGGAAAAGGAATCCTGGGGCACCCCATTATCCTCTACCACACACACAGAAAGACACACAGACACTCACACATATGCATACAGACACACACACATAGACACGCAGACACACACAGACACAGTCACACACAGACACACACACAGGCACACTCACATACACAGACACACTCACACATACAGACACACACACAGGCACACTCACACAGACACACACACAGACACACACAGGCACACACACACACACAGGCCAACCCAGTCATGATGCCTGTTACTGTCAATCATCGCCCACCACCAGGGAGCTCTGCCGGGCCCTGCCTCACTGCTGTGTCTTTTGGCATCGCCCAGGGTCTCCCATCCCGATTAAGCACCTACTGCGCATGAGCCCAGAGCTCAGGGACTAGGCACCGTCTGTTGTCTGGGGGCCCGGGGCTGGTGAGGCACTGCAGCAGAGGCAGCCGGGCTGCTTCTGGGCAGAAACGGGATGAGCAGCTGGGAGTGGGGTCAGGACCATCCTGCTGCAAGGGCCCTTTTAAAAAATAACTTTTTTTTTTTTTTTTTTTTTGGGTCACACCCGGCAATGCTCATGGGTTACTCCTGGCTCTGCACTCAGGAATTACTCCTGGCGGTGCTCGGGGGACCATATGGGATGCCGGGATCGAACCCCTGCCGGCATGGCCGCTGGCAAGGCAAACGCCTCTACCGCTGGGCTATCGCTCCGCCCCCAAAAAATAACTTATTTTTAACATACAGTTTTTTGGGTCACACCCGGCAATGCTCAGGGGTTACCCCTGCCTCTGCACTCAGAAATTACTCCTGGTGGTGCTCAAGGGACCATATGGGATGCTGGCAATCGAACCTGGGTCAGCAGTGTGTAAGGCAAACGTCCTTCCCTGCTGTGCTATCACTCCAGCCCCTCTAAGCCTCTTTCTAGCTGGTGGCATGTCTCCCAGCAATTTCTCTCTGTGTGTCCTGCTCCGCCAGAGACTCACAGCTCTGCTAGCTCTGCCCCAGGGGGTCCCTTTGTTCTGGGCAGGGAACGCTGAGGACACAGGTTCCTTGCCTGATCTGTCCGGTCATGTTGGGGCTGGAGCATCCCATGTTCCAGAGCAGGCTTAGCGCCGCTCCTCTGCCATAAGCCTCTCACGTTCTCTTTAGGACTGAGTCAATAGCTCCTCCTGCCAGGATGCTGGAGAGGCTCTGAAGTTGGTTGTCCAATTCAGAAGGCTGTTGAGTCCAAGACAAACTCTCAGATATATGAAAACATTAAAAAAAAAAAAGATCTAGCTCCTGACATTCTCCGGTGGGCGGCTTCACTTCCCAGGCAGGATGGGAACAAATCTTTTCTCTCAACTACTAGTCACCGGGTTCCTACCTGGTGGGAGAGATGTGCTTGGTGGGGCAGACAGACAGTCACAAGCTCCGGAATGAAAATGGGAGCCCTACCTCACGCCATACACCCAAATGAGGTACTGGGGGTCCTGGGGCTGACCTTTCAGAGGTCAGTCTGTGTCTGGCTGTGCTTGGGAGACCAGATGCAGTGTCTAGCTTTAAACTGGGATCGACCACATGCAAGGTGAACACCTCCAGCCCTGTTCATTGCCTCTAGCCTTGAGGGTGCCCAGGGGCCACATTGGTGATCCTTGGTCAACAAGGCCATTAGGTCGATACAGTGGCCTGAGGTTGTGATACAGACTGGGCTCTGCAGTGCAGGGAGACCGGGACCACCCCACTGGTGCTGGGGGTCCCCAGGGCCATACCAGAGGTGACTAGGGCCTCCAGGGCTGTTCCTGGCGATGCTCAGGGGACCTTGTGCTTCTGAATCAAACCTGGATTGGGTACCAGCAGACACGCCCCAACAGCTGCACTATCTTCCAGCCCCACAAAGCACTTCTTTTTTTATCTTTTTTTTTTTTTTTTTTTTTTTTTTGCTTTTTGGGTCACACCGGCGACGCTCAGGGGTTTCTCCTGGCTCTGCACTCAGGAATTACTTCTGGCGGTGCTCGGGGGACCACATGGGATGCCGGGAATCGAACCTGGCCGGCACAGGCTGGCCGCATGCAAGGCAAACACCCTACGCGCTGGGCTATCACCCCGGCCCCTTTTTAATTTTTTAAAAATGTTTTATTATACCACCATTAGATATACAATTACAGGATGTTCATGTTTGAGTTTTGGTTCTACAGTGTTCCAACACCCATCCCTCCACCCCTGCCCATCTCCCATCACCAATGTCCCCACCTCCATCCCTCTTCCCCAGCCTGCCTCCGTGGCAGGTTCTTTATCTCCTTTCTCTCTCTCCTCTTCTCTCTCTCTCTCTCTCTCTCTCTCTCGCTTCCCTTTCTTACACATTGTAGATTGTAATATATTCTAGAACATGATTGGTTCCACTAGTTTGATGTACCAGGTCCAGACCTCGAAAATGGCAGTTATTATGGTCAGCGAAGTCTCATCCAGCTGCTTCTGAGGCCCTACAGAGGTGATGGGTCCACTCCCTAAACTCATCTTTCCTCCTGGGAGCCTCATGGTCAGCTGAGCTAGGGGAGAGCGGATGGCAGCTCTCCCGTGCTCCGAGTCTCTGAATCATGGCCAAGAGCCCCAAGGCAGTTCTTGGGCGGGGCCACCCGGCCTCTGGGACAGGTCAGAGAGGGGAATGGGGACCCCAGATCCAGCTCCAAGAATACCCGGTGACTTCTGCCTCCAAGAGCCACCTACCTGGGCTCGAACTCGGCTGCTATGAGCAGGTCTTGAGATCAGCATCTCTCTTGCATGGGTTCTGATGAGCTGTGGGGTTCAGACCACAAAAATGGCAGCTATTATGGTGAGCGAGTCTTATCTGGCTGCTTCCAAGGCCCTACAGAGGTAATGGGCCACTCCCCAAAACCCATCTTTCCTCCTGGGAGCCTCATGGTCAGCTGAGGTAGGGAGAGAGCCAGATGGCAGCTCTCCCCGTGCCTGAGTCTTTCATCTCTCTCTCTCTATTTCTATTTCTGTCTCTGTATTTTTCTCTTCTCCTACACCTCGTGACTTGCCTTACAGTTTATGAGTTACTCACACTAGTAGTTACACTAGTAGTGAGTTCTAGTGTGACATTTTAGTTCCTCATTCCCACCAACCTCCCCAGTTTGTTACAATCATTATGGTGTACAGATGTGAAAGATCCTGGGAAGGACCTGATCCTAGCCTACTTTGTTATCTAAGCTTTTGCACGATTGTGCACTGTCACAGCTGTGTATCTGGTCAGCCCCTTGTCTGGTTCATCTGGTTGTGGAGGCTGTAAGCCCATAGCCATGCCCACCAGCATGGAGAGGGAGGAGCCCAAATCCCTGCTCCAGTTCCAGCCAGCATGACTTCCCCCACATGACTGCTTTACCCTAGGAGCTACGTTGGTCTCAGCCGGGGACTAGCTGATTCCTCAGACACTCCATGGGCTGCTCCACGTGGGCTGGGCAGCACAGCTGTGTGTCTGGTCTGTCCCCTTGTCCAGTTCATCTCTATTGTTACTATTTTTGACATATCTCATATACCACGGGTAGCTTGCCAGGCTCTGCCATGGCTCTGGGTTCATCCCAGGGGCCCAGTCTTTTCCTATGTCAGATAATCCACCATCCAGGGACCCACAGGGCAGAGCCCCTGGGTGTAAACAAGCCTGTCTCCTGTCTGCCACCTGCCAACGCAGCCAGTCAGGCACTACAGCCACACCTGCAACACCTCGAGCGGCAGGTGGCCCCCAAAGCGGCAGGTGGCCCCACAAAGCACTTCTTAAACGGTCATAAGATACAGACCACTTGGGGGAAGTGGATGTGTTCAACCACATTAAAATGATGCTGAAGGCCGGAGCAATAGCACAGTGAGAGGGCATGTTCCTTGCACGCAGCCAACCTGGGCTCCATCCCCAGCATCCCATCTGGTAATTCCTGAGTACAGAGCCAGGAGGAACCCTCACTGAGTGTGACCCAAAAAGCCAAAGGGAAAAAAAGGATGCTGTTTACCAGATAACGTGGTTTTAAATAAACAAGACCAGTCAAGCCTGGGCAGTTTCTCATGCTTTTCCTGACAGCTAGGACAAGCAAGTGGTCTGATCCATTTAACCAGTCTCTGTCCGCAGGTGTGAAAAGCTCAGAAACTTCGGCTTAGCAGAAAGGTGCTGACCGCTCTGGGCCTGAAGGGATCCCAGGGGCAGATACTGGCACGGGTCTCGCCCCCAGCTGGAGGCTCTGGGCCACAGCCTCTCTTGGCTTCTGGAACTTTCTTGTCTTGGAGCACCCTAAGCCACCCCCTCTTGTAGGTGCAGTGGCCACCCCACCATAATCCCAGATGACCTCACCATCACCTAACTCACATGACATTTAACACTAGGGTCCATCGCTGGACGATCTGCTGTTGGGCCAGTGTAATATAATGATGCTAACTGCAAGGGCACACCTGGCCCAGCACACTCCCAGACAAGTGCAGCCTCTGAAGTGTGAAGTCCAACATGGACCAGGACAGCATCAAGTGTCCACCTCCCTCCCGACTCTAGACACTCCCAGCTTCAGCAGGGTGATACATGAGACTTTGTATATATACATATATAACAGGGTTTTAAAATATATATATGTATATATACACATGAGTATATATATGTATACATATAGGCTGTATACAACCCTATATGTACACAGGAGTATATATGTATACATATATGTATGCATATGTAGATACATATATGTATCCACATATATGTGTATATGTGGATATATATGTGTATATGTGTGTATAAGCGTGGTGCATGTGTGTATACACACACAATCCCCTCCTGGGGGGTGGTGGTACTTAAACATGGAAATTACAGGCTGGATTGGGCTTTCAACCTGCAACGATAGAGGTGAATCATTGAGCCCCCTTGTCCAGCATGTTGGGTGGGGGGGCACCCATACCCGGCGGTGCTCTGGCAGGGCTCAGGAGACCATACAGAATGCTGAGGATCCAACCTGCGTTGACTGCAGGGGCACATCAAGCGCCCACCCTGCTGTACTCTCTCTGGCCCTGTCCAAGATCTTTTTTTCCAAATGGGTAAAATAAATACTGACACCAAGAGAGAAATGAAACTAACAGGGTTATTCCCAGGAGGTGACACTTTGAATGACTGAAAAACGTGAAGAGACTCTTATCTTTTTAGCAGACGGGGAAATGAAAGCCAGCTCTGACACCAGAGGCCCTGTACTCAGGGAATAATTAGAGCAAATGCCACATACAACTTAGTGGGCAAAGTGTGTTGGAGCTGTACTTTGCCTTAGGGAATGTAAACTTGTGGCCATCCCCAGGAAGCCAGCCTTTCAGAACAGCACAGGGGAGGCCATGGCCAACAGGGTTCCATCCCCAGCATCCAGGAGTAAGTCCTGAGTGCAGATCCAGGAGTAACCCTGAGCACGCCAAGTATAACCCAAAAAGCCCAAAAACAACAACAACAACAATAATAATGATAATATAATAATAAATGGAAGTGATAATCATATAACACTGATGGAACCATTTTATTTATTTTTGGTCTGGGGGTCATACCTAGTCAAAAAAAATGTGCCTCAGAGGTTATTCCTGGCTCTGCTCAAGTCGCTCCTGGTGATACTTGGGGGACCATATGTGATTCCAGGGATAGAACATGGGTCAGCCAGTGAGGCAAAGGCAAAATGCCCTCCGGGACTGTCCTATCTCCCTGGCCCCTGGTTTTATCCACTTTAAAGTGTAGTGGCAGGAACATCAGATGCATTTTCAGTGCTAACAATCACCTCCTCTGATTCTGGAACATTCCCGTCCCCCCCCCCCCAAAGGAGAGTCTGTCAGTTGAGTAATGACTCCAAGTTCCTCTCCTGCATTCTGGCACATCAGCGCTCTCTCTCTCTCTCTCTCTCTCTCTCTCTCTCTCTCTCTCTCTCTCTCTCTCTCTCTCTCTCTCTCTCTCCGCTGCATTCTGGCACATCAGCTTGCTCTCTCTATCTCTCTCTCCTTTCTCTCTCTCTCTCTCTCTCTCTCTCTCTCTCTCTCTCTTCTTCTCTCAGTTTCCTGTTCTGGATTTTTTCCACACAGGGTCCTAAGGGTGTCTTCAGGTCCAGCTTCCTGCCCCTGGCACTCCTTTCTCGAGGTTCACTGGCAACAATATACTTGTATCCCCACGTTTCCCTACTTTTCTGAGGCTGAATCACACAGTCTGTCACCAGGGCAGACCACGTGTTATTTCCCCACCTAGGAGTGACCATTTGGGTCTGGTTCCACCTTTGGGCTACCGCGATTGAGTTGCTGTGAACTCCTCGGAGCATGTCTTGAACCTTCTTTTGACTTTTGGCTTGGGGGGCCGCACCTAGCGGTGCTCAGCGCTTACTCCTGCCTCTGTGCTCAGGGATTGAGCCAGGCTTAGCTGTATTTCAAGGTGGGCGCCTGACCTGGTTTCCTGTCGCTAGGGCCCCAGGCTTTGGGGGGCTTTGGTTTCCCGGGTCTCCAGCACGGAGTGAGCTCTCTGGGCTGGGCTCTGGCTCGCTCTCTCTCAGGCACAGCCAATCTGCAGCCCAGGTGGCGCTGTTTCGGCTGCTGAAGGTCCAGCTCCCGCACCTTGTGTCCCTGTTCCTTCCGGCTGTGGTTTTGCTGCTTACAGCCTTCCCAGCTCGCCTGCAGCCGCAGGAATTTTTTTTTTTAATTTTATTTATTTAAATACCGTGATTTTACGAAGTACAGAGCTTTACGCAATACAGTTGTTAAAAACTCTTCGCCGGCACCAATCCCACCACCAGCACGCCCACCACCACCAGAGACCCGCTCTTCCCTTACCCCTCCCCATCCCCTTGCCTGCTCCCTTAGCCGGCATCAGTTATGTTGATCATTAGGGCCCATATAAGGAAATGGTATTGACAGTTAGCACAGCAGAGCCTGGCAAGCTACCCGTGTCGTATTTGACATGCCAAATAACAGTAACAATTTATTATAGACCCCATTCCCATGACCTGATGGAGTGGTTTGAGGCTCTTTATGTTCCTGGAGCAGGCAGATGCCCTTGAGCTATCTCGCATGTGACAGGACATATTGAGATGTTACTGGTGCCTGCCTCGAGTAATTGATGATCTACGGAAGTCAAGTGATCAAGTGATTGACAGTCGTGGCTCTTTTTTTTCTGAATTGTTCTGTGGGAGTCTGGCCGATTCCTGTTCTTGGATTTACTTTCTGGGTTTCCAGAACACAGGGTTCTCTACTGTCAACCAGGGACTCACCACCACTACGCCTCTGGACAACACCTATTTCATGTATCTCAATCTCTATCTGAGCTTGTCCTGCACATACACTGAATAATCTATTCTATACTGCTAGTTGGGGTCACTTCTCTAAACACAGTCGGTGAATATGGTCTTAGACAAAAGTCATTGGAGATGCTTAAAACTCCATTGTGGGGCGGAGCTATAGTCCAGCGGGTAGGGCGTTTGCCTTGCACGTGGCCGGCCGGTTCGATCCCCAGCATCCCTTATGGTCCCCGAGCACCGCCAGGAGTAATTCCTGAGTGCAGAGCCAGGAGAAACCCCTGAGCATCGCAGGTGTGACCCAAGAAAGAAAAAAAAAACTCCATTGTGCCATCTGAGCCCACTGTATAGTAAATTTTCTATATGTTCCCACAGACCACACATGTCTCCACACTTGGGTTTCTATGAGATGTGGATGGGATACATGTTAGATGAGTATACTGGGTTTTGAAATATCTGTGCCCGCACACCATGGGGGTAGGGGCTGTGAGTCCAGACCTTGAGGATGACTGTGGTTGTGTTGAACGAGGTTTTCCCGGCCTCTGAGAGCCTGTAGGGGGGGTGGCAAGGGGTCAGCACCTGCCCCTCTTTCAGGACGCCCCATCAGCCTAGCACAGGCGGGCAGGAGAAGCCAGCCTAGGAATTTTGATCCAACACCCCCCCGGTCTCTCGCTTCTCCTGCTAGACTGGAGAATGGGTGATAGATCTGCACATTAATAACCCAGAACATGGCATCAGTGTCCTCGAGGGGCTGAACGTGAAGCAGGCCCTTAGTCTAGACTCCAAGTCCGTCCTTGCTTCACTGAGCCTGGGTGCCTCTAACCCCTCCGGGAGCAGGGTGTGCTTTAGCGCTGTGTCCTGGCCAGAGCATAGCTGTGCTGAGGAACTCACCTCTCTGGGACAAAGATACCAGGGTGATCATTTGCTTGCTGGGTGGGCCTGGACCGAGATACCCTCAGAGCCTGTTTCCTACCTCGTAAAGGGACTCAGGATGCGATCTTGCAGACACATCGTGAAGCTGAGGGGAATCATGTGAAGGGCTGAGCATCCTGTTATTCATGTAGCACGTGGACCCGTGACCCATGTGCTGGCTTTGTGTTGTTGCTGATGTTAAGTGTGTTCAGAGCAGGAAGAAAAGAGAGAGAGGGAGAGAGAAGGAGAGAGAGTGCAGTAGGGAAGACATAGGCTAAAGGAAATATAAGAGGCTTACAGACAGTGAGAAGGGCCCCTACTGTGAGAAGGGCTCTTGCTTTGATGTGACTGGCCTGGGTTTGATCCCCAGCATCCCATATGGTTCCCTGAGCACTGTCAGAGTAATTTTCTGAGTGCGAGCCAGAGTAAGCCCCTGAGCATCACCAGGTGTGGAAAGAGAGAGAGAGCTAGGGAAAGCAGGAAGGAAGGAAGGAAGGAAGGAAGGGAGGGGAGGGAGGGGAGGGGGAGGGGGAGGGAGGGGAGGGAGGGAGGGAAAGAGATGTCCATTGTCAGCTGACCCTCCCATGAAGGCCAGGCAGGGGTGGGTGAGCTGCCGGAAGTCATCAAAGGCAGCTAAGCTGCCCTCACCCCATTTTTTTCTGCAGAATCGAGCGGAACTGGGGAGCTTTCGCTGCTGTCTCTGAAACTTTTTCCCAGCGCTGGGGAGACTTGAACGTGGATGTTAACCGAGCCTAGCAGCTTCTGCAGACAGATGTGAGCCAGGAAGTTCAGGTAAAACATGGCCCTCTTCTGGGCCACACAGCCACCCTTCCTTTTTATTAATTGACACAAGGGTCCTTGATTATCTTTCCTCATCCTGGATACTAAGTTACTGTGAACATAGAATCAAGAGCTACAGTGTGGAATCAAGAAGGGGGAAGTAAAGGTCGGAGGAGTAGTTTAGTGGGGAGGGTGTGCTTTGCCTTGCAGGAAGCTCATTCAAATCCAATCCGTCAAAAATTTATCTTGTCTAAGCCCTACCAGGAGTTACCCTTTAACACAGAGGCAGGAGTAAGCCCCTGACACAGCTGGGAGAGAGAGGTGAGAGACAGAGAGAGAGAGAAGGTGAGAGAGAGAGAGAGAGAGAGAGAGAGATGGCCTCTCGGAAATGGATCCGCAGGTGTGGAAAGCTTGAAAACCGCTGATGGCCTGTCTTGATTATCAACTGTCGGTCTGTGGGCTGCTGTACATGGAAAGGCTCCGAATAATGCTGATCAAAGCAGCCCCCACTTGAACTGGGGCTTGAGAAAAGCTAAATATACTGAAATGAACTTGCTCTCTTACCTAGGGGTTCTTGCTGGAGCCAAAATGCTGTGCCCTGCAATAGGGATGTCATGCTCCAGGGGGCAGTATTGTGCACCAGCCCTCACCTTCTAATCACTCTAGTGGGAGGGAGAGATTGGCTTCCTTTAGTTCATTCCGAGAAACATATGTCTTTCTCCCTAGCCTCTACAAAGATTTGTGATTTAAAGTGCCCAATAAATACAAGTGATAGCACAGTGGATAGGGGTATCTGCCTTGCTGGCAGATGATCTGGCTCCAGTTCCTAGCATCACATATGGTCCCCTCCCCTAGCACTGCCAGGAGTAATTCCTGAAAGTTCACGGTATGACCCAAAAAGCAATGATAATAACAAATAATTGGGGCCGGAGCAGTAGTCCAGGGGTAGGGCATTTGCCTTGCAGCAGCCGATCTGGGGGTCTGATCCCCCGCATCCCATATGGTCTTCCGAGCACTGCCAGGAGTAATCTCTAAGTAGAGCCAGGGAGCAAACCCTGAAAGCATCACCGGTATGACCTCAAAAAAAGCAAAAAAAATAAATAAAAAGATAATAATAATATCACCATCACTATCTTCCCATTCATCATCAGTTTGCTTCCAGCCGGCCCAGTAATTTCCAGATGTCTTGGTCTCATGATAGTAGAGCCTAAAGGACATTCTGCTCTCGCCCAGGAACATAAAGAGCCCTCAAACCATTATATTAGGTCAAGGGAAATGACCTAACATAATTGTTACTGGTAGTTGGGTATATCAAATACAACACGGGTAGCCTTGCTAGTCTTATTAGTGGGGAGGTATACTTGTAGTAACCCCTAAATACAGCATTTATTGATGAACCGTGGCTGCAATAGGGCTTGTCTGCTGATGGAGTTCTGATGAGAGGAAGATCCTGATCGGAAAATGGCAGCCCTGTGGGGGTCATTTGGCTTAAGTTGCCAGGCTCTGTCTGGGTGGCGGGCCAGGGCTAGAACTCGCCATCCCTCCCAGGCACCTCGGGAGCGGTTGGGCACAGGGAGAGCTGGTAGCAGCTCTGCCCCTTTGTCTGTGAGCGTCATCCAGTGAGCCTATCACAGCCCAGATCATCGACACTCCACCCCCAGCAGCTTTTTTTTCTAATCCGCCGAGGTGTGCTGGATCCAGAGACTCACGGACATGGGGCAGAGCTGCTACTGGCCTCCCTGTGTCCAGCCACTCATGAGGCGCCCGGGAGGGGATGGTGGGTTCTGCGCCCTGGCCCGCCACCCCAGCAGAGTCTCACAACAAAAGCCAGACGACCCCCACTCCATGAAGGCCGCCATTTTCCACATCTGACCTCCCCTCTTGTCAAAACTCTGATAACAATAA